>CAUYLG010069808.1:0-42570 GCA_963573385.1 Cacajao melanocephalus
TAAAACCATCACTAAGAAGCCTTCAGCCACCGGATGTACCTAATTTTGATAGCTTTCTTTTATGATTTCTCTCTCTTTCTTTCTTTCCCTCCCTCCCTCCCTCCCTCCCTCCCTCCCTCCCTCCCTCCCTCCCTCCCTTCCTTCCTTCCTTCCTTCCTTCCTTCCTTCCTTCCTTTCCTTCCTTCCCTTCTTCATTTTATCACAGTACTGAGCAGTCTGGGAGCAGGACCAGAAAGACAAATTGTATGTATTCATATGGCACTGGTGACTATTTGAGAGGAGATTCAGGAACATGACAAGAAAGGAAACATATTAATGAATTTAGAAACAGAATTTTTTACTTGGCAGACAATATATTTCAAAAACAACGGAAAAGGAAGTGAGAAATGAAGTCTAATGAGACTAGTCATTGTGGTGAAGGAAATGTACATTAGTCTTTGATGTCTGGAGATGTCTTTATTGTGTTTGATATGATGATTTAGCTGGGTATAAAACTTCAGGTTGATTTATTTTCCTCCAGAAATTTGAGAAATGCCATCGTATTCTAACATATACTGTTGCTGAAGAGAAATCTACTGTGTAATTGTTGCTCTTTTCTTGGTATTTTCTCTCCAGCAGCTTTTAAGGTTTTATTCTTATCCTTGATATTCAGCAGCTTTCCCATCATATGCTTCAACATGGAATATTTTTATTTATTATGAGACTCAGGTATTTCTTCAACTTTGGAAAATTCATGACTATATTTCTTTAAATATTATTTTTCTATGCTTTTTAAAAATGGAATGCCCATTTTACAAATTTTGAATATCCTTATTCTGTCTTCTATGACTTTTTGAAATATTTTCTTTTATCTATCAATGATGAATTAAAAATAATTTTCACAGTATTATCATTCAGTGTTTAGATCTTATCCTTTGTGTTTAAAACAAATTTCAATAACATTTTTTAAAAATTCTAAGATACCTACAAGTTATTTTTATATCAATTCATTGTTTCTCATTTCTGCCAGATTTTATTTTATATTTCTTCTCCATTTCTAATATTTTTAAAAGTTCATAATTCACAAATGTATAACTTAGTTATCCCAATGGAAACACCTCTGTAACTCTCACATAAGTCAAGAAATAAAACATTGCTAGCATCTCAGATTCTTTTTTTAGGCCTCTTCCTAATCACTACCCTGTCTTTTCCACAAAAATAACCACTATCGTATATTCTGACATCATCATGTAGATTTACCTGTTTCTGAAGTTTGTATAACTGAAATCATGGAGTACATATTTTTGGTATCTGGTTTCTTTCACTGAAATTTGTGCTTGTGATATTCTTCTATCTTGTTACTGAAGGCTACAGTTCGTTAATTTTCATTGTTATTTAGTATTCAATTGTATTGATATATTGCAATTTAATTATCCCTTCTAGGGCTAATAGACATTTTGATTTTTTCTTAGGATTTATTATGAATAATGCTATTATAATAATTCTTGCACATGTCTCTCGGTGCACATGTACATTTCTGTTAGGTAAATATGTAGAAGTGCTAGCTCAAATACTATGCATGTCTTCAGCTGTAGTAGATAATGTCAATTGTTTACCGAAGTTAATTTACCAATTTACATTCCTATGAGCAGTATATGAGAATTCTTATTGCCTCACATGCTTGCTGGCACTTGATATTATTAGTTTACTTTTAGTGTTAACTGTTCTGGTAGCTGTGCTGTGTGTGATACCTCATTGTGAGGTTGGCACCTTTACATATATTTATCCATTCTTTGGACATCGTCTGTTATGCATGCCTGTCTAAGTGTTCTACTCCTTTTTCTTTGGATTGTCTGTGTTTTTCTACTTAGTTTTTATGAGTTATTTATGCATTTTGGATGTGAGCTCTTTGTTGGCTAAATTGCTGAAAATATCTTCTGCCATGCGCTAAAGTGAACTATGTATGGACTGGAAAGGACTCCGTAATTCTGTATTTGAGCCTTTGTGGACAAATTGCAACCTAACTTAACAGGTAGACAAGATTGAAAACCTAATTTAGGAGTATGTGTCTGTAACAATAGCTGAGTCTTGGCCAATCCCTGCAGCCATACTTCAACCACTCATACACTGCTGAGTGTTCAAACTGTGTTCAAATAAGGCAAACACTGAGCTGTAACAAATCCAGTTGTTTCTGTACTTCAGTTCTGATATCTGTACTCACTTCCCCACCCCCCCTTTTTTTTTTGTCTATAAATCTTCTTCCACCACGTGGCTGCACTGGGGTCTCTCTGAATCTGCTGTGACTCTGGAGGGTGCCCAATTCACGAATTGTTTGTTGCTCAATTGTACACCTTTAAATTTAATTCTGCTGAAGATTTTCTTTTAACACATGTCATAGCTTCCCTTTTCATACTCCTGATGGTTCCTTTTATTTCTGATCAACAGACATTCTTAATTTAATATAGCACAATTCATCATTGTTTTCTTTATTGACCTGCTTAAGAGATCTTTTCTTTTCCCAAGGTCATAGAGATAGTATTCTGCAATAGTCTGCATTATTTCCTATTATTATTATTTGAAATTCATGTAAATAGTGACAAACTACTCAAAATACATTTTTCCCATGGTATAATGTAGGGAGCATTTTTCCCTTTGTGAATATTCAGTTAGCCTAACACCATTTATTCAAAAGGCTATTCTTTTTCCACCTTTATTATAAATCAATATCTACATAAATAAGGATCTGTTTCTGTGTTCTCTATTTTCTTCCATTGGTCTATTTGTCTATTGTGTACCATCAACACACCATTTTAATGTTAGAGCCTTACAATTACTAATATAAATAGATAGAGCTTTATAATAATCACTAATATAAGTAGAGCAAGCTTTTTAATCTTTTTCCTCTTTAAGGTTATCTTGATTATTCTTGACCTTTTGCATATCCAAATATACATTTAATATTACTTTTAGAATCAGCTTGTCAAGTTAAACATACACACAACATTGATGGTAGATTTAAATATTTAAATTACATTGGATCTATAGATAAATTTGGAAGAACTGGCATCTTTATAATATCAACTCTTTACTCCATCAGCATGGATTATCCTATAAGCATTTAGATTTGTTTTTATTTCTGTTCATATTATTTTTTAGTCTTATGCTTAGATATTTTGTATTCATTTATGTTTATTTCCAGATATTTGATATATTTTGCTCTTATTGTAAATGCTATCTTTAAAAATTTCATTTTATTGTGTCTCTAATATATGCAAATTTAATTGACTGTGGTGGACTAGCCTTTATTCATGAACTTTGCTAAATTCAATTTTTTCTCCAAAATTTTATTCTGGAAATTTTCAAACATATAGAAAATCGACTTGTGTAACAAACTTTTATGTGACCATTATCCAGCTTTAACCATTACAGCAAGTTTTTGAATTTCCTTAACTCATATTTAATTCTAATACTTTCTATAGATTCTTTTGTGTTTTCTATAAATACAAACATATTATTTGTAAATAATGGCAGTCTGATTTTCTTTTTCTAAGGTTATTTATTTGCTATCCATGCTGCTGAGGATATTCAGAACAATGTTGAAAAACATTATAATATTCTTACCATGTTTGTGAGCCTAATCATTCCTTCGTGTTTTCATCAAATGACACTTATGGAACATCAATTCTTATGCATTTGTCATAAAAATCAATGTCAACTAAGTTAAAGCATGTCTGTGCTGAAATATTTGTATAATTTGAGCATGCTAGCTATAAGTATAACAAATTCAGTGCAAGGTTTTTAAAAAAAGCACTACAAATATGTCAATACATAGTCTGTGTTCATATGTGGTACTTACACGTTTAAACTTAATTCTCAGCATCTACTTTATGGTTACTGCTGTTACTTAAAAACTCTCACCAAGGGATAAGGTATAATGACCTATAAATGGGCATATTTGTTAATATTTTAGTTTGTGAAAATATCTTGAACTCATTTATACAGGGATCAAATTTCACCTCTGAGTAATCAGCTTTTCAATGAACTTCATAGTTTACAACTGCATATAGGCAACAGAAAATATGAAAGAATTTCTAACTATGGGAATTACATGTTTTAAAACTTTACTATTTTATTAGATTTTATTTTATTTAACATTCTAAGGAGTTCACAGCCATCAGCAATTTCAATGTAATTTTAGGTGCAATTGGGAATTTGGCATTCTCAGTAGAGCTGTTAGTATAGAAAACCTTGTAGATGAAATAAGTACATTTAATAGCACATGTGACGGGATCGGTCATTGACTTCGATGGCTTCATTTTCCACAGCTGAAGTGGGTCGCTCAACATGGCTCTTATTGTTCCTGATGTTAGGGCACATCCTCCTTTTACAGTAAAATTATGACTGTCAGAAGATTTTAACTTGACATATGTGGCATCTCTGCCTCCACAATCTCCATAGGATTGTTTCTTTCCATCTGTTATGGTCATGTGAAATTCTATTTCATTGCCTTAGGAACTTCAATAGTTTCTTGTCAGTCACCGTAGCTGGGTTCTTGTGTGTGGTCACAGCTCCGACTCCAGGGCCAGCTCCTCTCCTTAATCCTGTTATATATATATATATATATATTCTATACGTATAGAATATATATGTGTGTGTGTGTATATACACATATACATATATATACACACATATATATTCTATTTGTATTTATTGAATATTCAATAAATACATAAAAACATACCCAAAATGCAGAGTAATAACATAGGTTTAAATATTTAAAATATATTTAAAAAGTACATTAAAAATATATTTTAAGCCTATTTCATTGCTCTGCATTTTGAATGGAATTAATGTATCAATGTGTGACTATTGTGTCATCTGGACCAGAAGTCAAATTTGGGGTCACTGTAGCAACAAGTTGGAGGAAAAACTGGAGGCGAGTAGGCATGGACACAAAGCAATTGTATACATCTTTTGGCCTGGGCTGGAACCATGGAACTGGAGAAGGGAGGAAAAATCTTCTAAAACAGCAAGCTAAGCTAGAGACCTCTGAATCTGCTCCATGACTCAGAATTCTGGGGACTAAGGGTGTGTTAGAAAAAGACAGGTCTTAAAGTAACTTATGATGTTCATAGAACTTTCTGGAAAGAATTACAACATTTTTTCCAATAGAGGTGAGATTCTGAGAGGCCTGGATTAGCATCTAGGTATGGTGTGTCAAGATGGGTGTGTCAGGATGGGAGGGGGACACAGGGTCCCACTAAGACACAAATTGAGCTGGCAGATATCATAAGGAGAGGACTGGTATTGTGTACTTAAAAGATTTATAGAAATGCGTTGGGGAATGGCAACCAACCATTAGAAGGAAGTGAAGAGATGAAGAGAAGGATTGTGAAAATGTGTGCGTGCACAAGAGAGAAAACATACTAAATCAGAGGGTGAAAACGTGAATATTCCTGTTAGTCCACATTTTTCACAAAGCTGAAAGGATTTCATGTGTTAGATGCATGAGTTGCCCCAAGAAAATTATCGAGCATGTTGCGCACCCACAAGATTTGCAGGTCTAACAAATGGAAGAGTACAATAATGGCAGTGATGACAGTCATGTGAAATGACACTCATTTCTTCTTTTCAAAATCAATAACACATAGAACTTTTCTTCCATCACATTTGATTTCATGTTTAATACAGTATGTAGCAGCTGAATATTTATATCCCCTTACAATTTAAGCAAACCAGAGTTTAGAGACCAAGAAGGCATGATCTTATAATAACTGTTTAAGGGGAAGTTTTTATTCATTCACCCACTCATTCAGGTATTTAGAAAATATCTATTAAGGGCTTATCAAGTGCCAGTATGTAGTCTAGGCCCTGAAAGTACATCAGTGGGCAAAATCGTCAAATTTGATTTGTAGTAAATGAGAATAAAAGGAAGAAACAGAAAAACTGTGTGTGCTTCCTAAAGTCTTCCAGTAGTGGTGGAAGAATAAGAACTAGAACATGGTCTTGATCACTCGATTTCTGGCTCTTCCTTCAACTAATTCAGCTATGAAACATAATACATACAACATATATATTTGTTTGCATGTGACTGCTAGGATTTTGGGGGAGTACACAGACATAAATAGAATTTCATCTTCAACAGACACAGTTTCAAAGGGAGACATATGCGTGATCACAAACAAAATGGTACAAACACGACTTTGACAAAGCTAAATGCGGGGAACTCTGGAGCACTTAGAAGATGCAGTTCCCTGTGCTGGAGGGAATAGAAAAGGGTTTTTACAGAGGACTTCTGAACTGGCTCTGGATGGAGTGGGAACTGGCCAGCGTTGGTGGTGGAGGGAACAGTGTTCAGGCTGGGAGAAGGAAATCTACAAATACCTCTCCTGAAACTCTCTTAGTACCACCATGTTCTTACCATCTCCTATTTTCATCTTCTGGCTTTCATAAAATTACATTCTCTTTCTTCTTAATGGGCACACTAGAGAGTTTTTTCTTCACCAGTCTCCCGTGTCTGGCAGCGGGCAAGCCAGTGATGAACTTTAGGTATGGGGTGTACAATGACTGGGAAGAAGCAAGAGGAATCTTGCTGGATGCTGAATGTTTTAGATCATGATATGAGTGTTGGTTACATGTGCCACTTACTAGTGCATTTCCAGCATTTCACTACCTGTATATTAGGCCTCTATAAAACAAGGAAAAAAAAAAAAAGACTCTTAACCCAATGATATTAATGTCAGTCCTATGATACTAATTTCTATATGGAGCAGTTTAGTATTTGGCATCAAATGTATTTTGTTTTGTTTATTCTCTATAAATTTCTTATATGAAAATCTTTTCAGATATCAGATTTTAAATGCCACTTAAGAACTCAGTTTTGCCTTAGGCTCATTTGTCCTCTACTGTGGAATCTCTATTGCTTTAAGTTGGAAACATAAACTCACACACAGGGTGCAATTGGCTTTATATTTTAGAGGCTTCCTTTTCATACGGCCTGTGGAGCACGTGTTTTTGTTTCTCTCTGCAAGTGCCCTGTGGCAGGGGATAATTCTACTATTTCTCTTTGTAGTATCTGGGAGATTGAGTTGTATACACAGTCTGAGTCCTCAATAAATATTGCTGAGAGGGAGCAAGTGTGAAATTTTTTTTTCTATTTTGATTTATGAGCTTCTTAGAAACGAGAGGGGAAAGACCTAAATAGTATACTTAAGGGATCTTATTTCTCCCCTACCCCTTAAACAGATTAAAAGAGGAAAATAAATAAAATACTCTTGAAGGTTGATTGAGGGATAAAACATCCACAGAACAAATTTTACTTACTCAAAGTTTTATAAATCTCCAAATAGCAAATTTACATAAATTTGCTGGCGTTTAGATATATGTGTCTGTCAAACAAGGTAACTTTTAGAGCAGAAGGTTTTTTTTGTTGTTGTTTGCTTGTTTTTGCATTCTTTTCAGGTCCATTTTGCATTCTTTTCATATATATCTTATATATAGTAAATATAAGATATATATACTATTCTGTACATTTAAAATATTAAGTTTTCAACTTAGCTTTTGCTCTCAGGAAAAAATATGCCATTTATGTTGTAATTGTATAACAAACTCAATGAAGAGATCTCATTTCAGGTGAAACAACTCACAGGTCCCCTGAACCTCCATGTAAGCATAAAGAAAACTGTGTCAGTCTGTTCCTATGCTGCTAATAAAGACATAACCAAGACTGACTTATTTATAAAGGAAAGAGGTTTAATTGACTCACAATTCCACATTGCTGGAGAGGCCTTACAATCATGGCGGAAAGTGAATGAGAAACAAAGTCACGTCTTACATGGCAGCAGGCAAGAGAGTGTGTGCAGGAGAACTCCCCTTTATGAAACCATCAGATCTCAGGAGACTTATTCACTGTCACAAGAACAGTATGGAAAAGACCAGCACCCATGATTCAGTTACCTCCCACCAGCTCCCTTCCACAACACGTGGGAATTATAAAAGCTATAATTCAAGATGAGATTTGGGTGGGGACACAGCCAAACTATATTATAAGCCTGAATTTTTTTCATGCTGCTCCTACTTGGTGATATTTGAGGCCAGCCAAGGCAAAACTTATTGAGTACTTTCAGAACTCTTCTAGAGCCCTCCATTTTCTTGGCAACCCCTGTATCTAATTCTGTCTCACTCCTACCAGAGTTCTCAGTGACCACACACTGGCCCTGTGGCTTAAGACCTTTTGCTATATATATAGGTCCCTACCTTGGGCTATGCCCCATGTCCTTAAGTAATGCTTGGTCATGTCTTGTCTATCTTTAATTCCTTTCCTTGGTATCCTGAACGTTGCTATTCAAAGATTATCTGTTGATTCCAGAACCAAACTATGCAGATATGTTTATTTATGCAATTTTTCTAATGGGAGATGTTTTATACTATGTTTCTCCTTTTTACTTTCATTAATCAAATATATGTGAAAGTGAAAATGCCTTGCTGCAAAACACAGAGAAAACACAGATAATCATTCATAAGAGAATAAAATGTTTTCAAAGTCTCTCCACCATTAACCCCACACATATGCACATATACTCACACATGTAACACACACACACACACACACATATGTATAGACATTACGTGTATTACTTGCTTTTTCAATTTGAACAATATTTAATTAAAATGTTTCATGTCAGTAAATGTATTTCCATAACATTTTTCTTTGTGTTTGGAAAGCATTGAACTTTATGGATAAACTATCATTTATTTACACAGTCTCCTACTGTTAGATATGTGAATTGCTACCCATTTTTGCTGTATTAAATTAATACAGAATCCTTATAATATACATGTTTCTCATCCAAATTTTTTTTTGAAAGCATCTTAGACTCTCCAAGTCAAAGATATGCATTAATAAAAACCCTAGTCACTTTTGGCTCTAGCTTATTTTTATTACAAAAAGGAATGTATGTCCATTCCATTGTGAAATTCCAAATAGTATATAATAAAAAATAGGTTTGTCTTCCACCTGAGCCTCCTGCTTCTCTCTGTTGGCAACCACTGCTGTGTATCTCTTTTATTGCTCTCTGGAAATATTCTATGCAAGCATATACACTGAGTATATCCTTTTCTTTTTATACGAATGGAGATATATATACTATTCTGTACCTTTATTTTGGAAATTTTTTAAGCTGTATTTTTGAGCTTCTTTCAGTTTAGGACACACAAGTCTAACTCATGTTGTTTTCACGACCACATAGTAAACAAAGTGTAAATACATAAAACTTGATATAGTGGGCTGTTGATGGAGTTTCGCTGTTTCCTCTCCTTTGTTGAGATAAACACAGCAACAACAAACACTCTTACACAAATATGAGAGTTGATGAATTCTTAGAATTTTAAGGCTTTTGATAAGTACTGACAAACTTTTATTTAAAAGGGAATTTACATTGCCATGGAAAAAATGCCCCTACCTCCTTTAAGATGAAGCTTTTAAACAGTGTTTAAACCCTAAGGACTGAGGGTAAAGTTGGTGTTTTTCAGTCCCTGGAGAAGAAACTTGGGTAAAGACAGCATTCCTTTAATATCCCACCCGTTCCTCCCTGAAGAAGCCAACTTTAGAAGCCTGCATGAACATTTTAGTGCTGCTGTTGGTGGCTGTGCTCCTCAGAGACATTTTACCTTAGGTCCTTCTCCATGGAAAGCCATCATAATTCTGCCTGATCAAATTTCTTTGTCTATTTCTTTGCCCACCGTAGCACCTGCGCTTCTTACCATGGTTTTCTTAATTGATTTCGGACTTTTCTTTTAGATATCTTAATCTTTTTTATCTTCAATGTAAATTCTGTGAAAGCAGTTGATAATTTTGTTCACTGCTATATCCCTGAATCTATCTAGTCCATAGTAATGGCTTAAAATTTTTTTGTGGAAAGAATGAGTCCATTGAGTCAAACAACAGAAGTTTCTAAAAATCTCCATACAGCTTGACATAGTTCCCCATCACAAGTTTTGCACCATTGTCTTGTGTTTTGTTACCTTCTAACTAAAGCTGGGATTTAAAAAAAATCTGTGTTTGGAGGATGAACCTCAGAGGGTGTGTGAATCCCCAGGGCTTTCAGGCCAGGTCTGGGGTAGATGTGTGAATGCGCATTTGCTGGGGTGGGAGGAGAAGAAGGTTCCTAGTGCTTCTGGAAACTAAATGGTTAATCCTATTTGATTTTACTCTCAACAATAATTTAGCATAAAAGATGCTGAAACAGATGTATTGGGAATTTTTTTTTCAGAGACTGGTAAACTAGGTGTGACCCCTTGGCTCTAGATAAATATCTAGATTTAAAACTAGATAAAACTCAGATTAATCAGAGTTTTGGGTAACTATAGGGCAAGCAGTGTTATGGGCAGCAAAAAAAGAAAAAAAAAACAATCCTTGCTAGTTAGAACCATGATCTTTCTTTTTGGTTAATAATGATGATTACAATTTTCTTGAAAAAAAATAAAAGGGTGACCTTTGCACATTCACTTTGAAAGAGAGATAAGCAAGCCTACATTATAAAACATTAAAAATAAAGTATATTAATTATTTTGATCAGTGTCTCTTATAGATTAACAAAGTCGATGAAATATAATATTTTATAATTTAAAATTTTCATGTGATCTTTCTGATTTTAGAAAAGAAGAATCTGAGGGAAAAGTGAATTAATAAAATGATTTAATCACATTTTTAATGTTTCTCTCTTCAAAGAGAATTTCTAATAACTAATATTTTGGACATAAAATTGCTACACGTATGAAACTGTGGGGATAAATGAAAACACAGAGTGTGTTCTTGTTAAGCAGGGATTTTTTTTTTTTCCATGTGAGAGGAAATGGGACAGTGATTTGTCTTCGGGTTACATATAGTGCTGAGAGGATGGACAGTTCAAGGCCTAAGAAAGTGGACTGCTGGAAAAATATAATGAGGAGGAGAAACATTGGAGCAAATATTTGAGGAAGCTGTCAGAAAGTAATAAAGATAGAAATAACATCTTGTCTTCAGAATAAATATGAACACATCACTCAGGTACCAAAAATCATTCAGGAGAAACAAAGAGGACTCGATTAAATGAATTTGGGGATTTTAGGAAGGAATTGTTTGGCCTTTAAAACAGGATATTTTCATTCATTTATTCATTCAATATTGATATAGCATCTACTATATCTTAGTGCTAGGTATGTAGGAAGACAGACCGTTGGCAACTTTGGTGAATGCCGGGGAGGTTACCTGGTTAAAGTACAGCAAATTTAGAGTGTTTTAGGTTTTTAGAGAAGAAGCTGAAAATGGGACAGGTACTTACCATGGTCAATTTTATGATCAATTAAAATTATAATTTTTCTATAACCCCACTACACAGGTAGGAAAAATAAGCTACCAAAAGGCACATGATCCTGGACCTCAGCTTCTGCAGCTTAGCTGAAGTTAACCTCGCTATTGATGTTCATCTAGACTTTCATTAACCTCTGACCCATGCTAGATATGCTTTAGGTGAAAAGAAGTAAAGATTGTATTGTAATATGAGGAAATTACCCTGTCAAAATTTTAAATGTTTACTAATGGAACATAGGCTAGGTAACACATACATGGAGTAATTAGACAGTAAGCTGCTATATGGGAGCCTATTAACTGCAAAATGAGTTTGAACAGAGATTGATTTTTTTAAGCATTTCTTAATTAACAAAGAATGAGGAGATAAATCTCAAAAATGAAGAATTACACTGAGTTTTAAATAGTGAGCAGTTTGGAAACAGAAGTTCACTGTTTGTTCAATACATGAAAATGATCCAACATGGTTAAACACATTTCACATTTTACATTTTATTACCAGAAGTGAAACATCCGCATTTACATAATTGCCCAAAGTTATGCTGTATGTTAAGATGGAAAACTTATAATAAATATCTAAAATGTTATATCATAATATAATGGTTTTAATAGTTCAACAATTGGGAATGATAGAGTCCTTCTATGAGCAACTTTTAGAAGAATGTCTACTTAGAACACATTCTCATATATGAAATAAGATTTCCAGTTGCCCAAGGATATTTATTAATTATGTGTTTGTTTTAGTCCTAGATTTAATATTAGAGGTATGATATAGACTTTATTAAAACACACATACACACACACACACTCTTCATCAAAGTTAGAACAAATTATGCTCAGTCAAAATAACTACAGTTTCAATTAGTAGAAATTTGAAATGGTTGATATCCAGACATATACCCATGTAATAGTTTTAAAATAGACTACTGTTGTTAAATGAAAGTATTCTTTCAATTAAGAATAGCAAATAAAACACGATTTAAATAGGTAATTTTTAATATCCTCCTTGTTTTTAATAAACTTTAATTTTGAAAAGATGGACGAAGGGAACTTGTTACCAATAAGACATGGTTTATTAACATTTGTACATCAGATTTATAGTTCTTTTTATAATAAAATGGTGCATTTTTTATACAACTGGGCCACCTCTATGAAGAAGCTAAAAGTTTGCCTGATGACAGCTTAGATTGGTTTCAGAGACAAGTCATTATTTATCTTTTGTTTTCATTTTCCTTTGTAATCTGAAATAATTGGCCAGTCTAATGGTTGCCCTATTTATGGTACAGTTTTTGCACCTTGACCAAAACTATGACCTTTATAAACTAATACATTTGATGTACCTATACAAACTTGTTTGAGTAAGTAACTTAATAAAGAAATACCTTGAGGTCCCAGGTATGGTGGCTCATGCCTGTAATCCCAACACTTTGGAGGCCAAGGTGGGGATCACTTGGGTCCAGGATTTCAAGACCAGCCCCAGGTCAGACACAGTGGCTCATGCCTATAATCCCAGCACTTTGGTAGGCCGAGGCAGGCAGATCACTTGAGGTAACTTGAGAGTGAGACCAGCCTGGTCAACATGGTGAAACCCCATCTCTACTAAAAATACAAAAGTTAGCCAGGCGTGTTGGCACATGCCTGTTGTACCAGCTACTTGGGAGGCTGAGGCACAAGAATCTCTTGAACCTGAGAGGCAGAGGTTGTAGTGAGCTGAGATCACACCACTGCACTTCCAGCCTGGGCAACAGAGAGAGACTGTCTCATCAACAACAACAACAAAACAAATCAAAACAAACAAAAAAACACACACACAAAAAAAACAAAAACAAGCCTGGGCAACATGACGAAACTCTGTCTCTACTAAAAATACAAAATTTAGCAGGGTGTGGTGGCACAGGCCTATAGACCTGGAGGCGGAGGTTGCAGTGAGCCAAGATTGTGCCACTACACTCCAGCCTGGGCAACAGAGGGAGATCGTCTCAAAAAAAGAAAAATAAAAGAAAGAAAAATTAAAAAAAAATACTTCTCTCTCTCTTCCACTCTTCTTCTCTCTTCTAACCTTTTAAATGTTTTCTTCTCTTATTACCATTTTCTTTTAAATAAGTGGCTGCCCACTTAGTCTTATTTAATCAGATTTAAAATTTTTTCAGCATGTCAAATAACCCTTTTAACAACAGGGTAATCTAAGAGAGTGACATTTATACGAGTTATCGTCTTGCCTCTTTCTCTGAAGTGACTTGTGAATCTGGGTACAGCGAGGAAATCTCCTCACAGCGGGTGGCTGGGAGCTTACTTCTAATGCTGACTCTGCTGGTTGTCTAACTCCCTCTGCCTCTCTTTTGTTCCCTTTCCCTTTTTACCAAAATAGTAGTTATTAATGTCATATAAAATAACAAAACTCCCATGGGAACTTTAATGCTAATATTGTCCCTCTGAGAAACAATAAGCTAAATAATCATTTTAGGCAGAAGAACCAATAGAAATAAATGCAAAGTGTGATAGAAGTCCTAGTACTCTGTTGTGTTGATTGCTGAGGTTCAAAGATGTGTGAGCCTGTCAGCTGGACTGGAAGGGGTGGTCCCCGGAAAATCTCTTTTTGGGAGGGACTAGGGATCTTAATAATAGATAACTCATCCTATGTAAAGAAGTTACCATGCATAAGAAGCTTGATCCAATAACAACACCTAGGACTCCTGAAGGGAAGGGAGTCTCTGGGCCTTTCTCAAGTGGCAGTGTCTATTACCCAGGCAAATTCTTTCCTCTCTACCAACTGCACACATGCCTGAGTCTTATCGTGACTCTTGAAGAGAATCTGTAAGTTAAGATAAAAAGACCTGGTAGATAAAGTGAAGACTGGAGACACAGCATAATGTTTTGGTTGCAGCCATTTGAAATAATGTAATACACGTACAGAGAGAGAGACATTCTTATCCATTTTACAGGCCAACAGCCAATGACATTGGTTCTTCATGGGCTCAGATGTATTAGCAGTAGTAGTAAGCTATGGTGTGTGTGAGGAGTGCCCAAAGATAGTGCCGTATCCAGCAGGCCCAGTGCCTGGCAGTTACAGATGTGTGTCCTGGAGCAGACCCAGTGCCTGGCAGTTAGAGATGTATGTCCTGGAGGGGCAATGGCATGCTGTAAAGATGAAATGTGTGGTGCTGAAGTCAGCAGATACAGCATGCTGGGGAATCATATCCATGTGAGAGCCAGTTGGATATACCTGAAATACATAGAGGTGAGGGGCTTTACAGAGGTCTTAACTATTGTAGGGGCAAAGCAGTGATATTTGTTGTTATTACTACAAATTGACTCTACTTGCTACCAGCGTGACTCCTGAAGAAACTCGGCCACCCAGAAGTAGTACACAATAATGCTGCCATGCATCAATATTTTAGTTCCCCATCCCATCTCCACTCAGTCCACTTTTTGAGAAGACAGAATAATGAGTGCTACAGGGAGAGAAATAGGTCACCAGCTTGATAACGAAGAGGATAGATGGTGAAATGTTGGGGGAAAAGAGCCAGCAGAATTAACAAAGGTGATTAAGATAGCAGAAGTGAGAGAAGCTGGTTTTCACATTGCCAAATATATTTCAACGGAGCAAAAAAGGAGAGTTATTCACATAGATGTATTCACAGAAGGCAGAAACAGAGGACAAAAATAACCATGAAAACTGACACTGGAAATTAAAGAGGAGGAAATAGAGTAGTTAATTCTTGTCTTCAGCCTAGTTTTTTTTTTTTTTTTTCCAAGCTGAAAAATGACTGTGAATTATATAAGCAAAGCTAGAATAAAATTACTGTAAAATGATGCTAACTTTTTAGCAGCTTCCTTTAAGTGAATCCTCCTTATTTGTCAATTCACCTGCCAAGCATACAAGACGTTCATTTTTTTTTTCCCTCCCTGAACTACGCACAGATTGGGTAATCTTTGTGCACTGAAAGCATGTGTTTCTTCATGCATTGGTGCATGCTGAATAGCGCTGTCTTTTTTTCCAAATTATCATCTGCTTGCCTGGGCAATTTCCATGAGCAAATATGGGTATTTGCACACGCAAATGGAAGTGCATGAAAATAATATGTGCTCGGTATTAGTGGGCCCAGCCAGGGTTTGGCTTTTTGGAGTTGTAAATGCCGCATGGATTTCTGAGGAAGCTTCATTTAGCAAGCGCAATTCATGAGCCAAGCCAAGGAGCTATAATTCCATTAGCTAAATATCCCTTTGTGAATAAAATAGATTTTTTTAAAGGACCTGGACTTATAGAATGGTTTAAAAGGCAACATTTGACTAGGATATGGTATAAGCTAACTTCTGGCTCTGAAGTATTTACTGTATGTTACGGGTGTGAGATGTAGACCACAACTTTCCATTTCTTCTTAAAGCGTCACTGGAAAGATTCTATAATTATGAAAAACAAAAGTGAGAGCTTAAAAATTCAGGTTTATATGGCCAAATAATACCTGAAATGCAGAAGATTACAAAAATTAGCAAAGATTAGTAAGTACACAGAGCCAAGCTTCCTCTCAGTGGACACTTAATGTTTTAATACTTTAGGAAATCTATTTACCATTTTACAAGTGCAGCATCCTAATGCATATGTCTTATTGCTATGCTCACATACATATGGCTATTTTGAGGAATCTAGTAATTTCTTCTCACCAGAAATCTAGCCATGGCTTAAGAAGTGACTGCCGGTATCTCTCATTCTAGAATCTTTTAAAGCTTCCCAGCTCACAGTCTTAAGTCGGAATCTCGCCTTTCATGACACCAGCACAAAATCTAAAATGTATTTTTCAGTTTGTATTTTCACAAAAAAATTTTCTTAGTTAAGCAATTCTGAGGCATCATTTAGGAATTTCTGCTTTCTTAATACATTGTTTATCTTTTCTCATCACCATTTTTTTTTTAATGAAAAATATTTTACAAAGCGGGAAAGGGAGGTTTTATCAGACCTTCCCAATGCAAAATAACTGATTAACAAGTGAAAAACTGAATCAATCAACTGGAATTGTTATATACTATAATGAGTAATGAATCAAATGATGTTTTCTCTATTATTTCTCATCAGTGTTTTTTTTGAATCGTGGTGGCAGATTGAATTTTCCAAAGAGGGCTACAACACAACTTCCTGTACTACCTGTTCTTCTAGAACCTTGCCACTGCCCTCTCAGGAAAGAATGTAAAATTCCCTCCTCTGTGAACTTGGGCAGCTTATGAGTTGCTTATCAATGGGAGAATGCAGTGGAAGTGACACTCATGTGATTTCTGAGGCTGGGTCAGAAAAGACAGTGCAGCTCTGCTTTGTTGGCTAGCACACTCAGCTACTGAAACTCTGGCCTACCAAGTAGAAGTCTAATCATCCTGAGCCTCCATGCTATAAGGAAGCCCAGGGCACAGGTAGAGGCCACTTGTAAGTGCTCCTGCCAACAGACTGAGGTTCCAGGTGACAGCCAGCATCCATCACCAGGCATGTGCTGAAGATGCCTCCAAATGACTTCAACCTCCACTTACTGATTCACCCCTAGCCTTTGAGTCTTCTAGCTGGGAACCCCGACATCACAGAGCAGAGTCAAGCCATTCCCATGGAGCTCTGCCTGAATTACTGACTCACAGAATCTAATTGCTCAATGTAATGTGCATGTTTCCTGCTAAGTTGGGTTGCAGTTGGCCGTCCCTCTGTATCTATGGGCCATATCCCTGGTTTCAATAAACTGCAGATCAAACATTTAAAAAAATTATAAAATTACAGTATAACAACTACTTATACAACATTTACATTTTATTGGATATTAGAAATAATTGAGATAATACCAAGTATACTGGAAGGTGTGTGTAGGTTATAGGCAAATACTGTACCATTTTATATACAAGACTTGAATGTTTGCAAATTTTTGGTATCTGCAGGGGTTCCTGGAACTAATCCCTTACGGATACAAAGGAATGGCTATAATTTCTTACGTAGCACTAGTAACCAGAACTGTCAATGAATCACTTGAGAGAAAATGTTCAAATCTAAACAGCCAGAAAGTATCATCTCATATTTCAGAGTCCATTTGGGATAAGATGTTGGGCTACTCATTTCCAAAATCCAGTGGTATTTCATAATTTTCCAGGGAGAAATTTCACTGGTTAATTATTTTTAGGTCAACATTATCTATTTAAAAATGTTCTAGCTTTAAAAAAGTATATACAAGAGTTTATTTTTTAAAAAGATCTCATTAGTAAATTGATCAGACTAGGGGATCCATTGCACAGAGTTCCCGTGGAACACAATTTTGAGGTTGGGCATCAGGCAGGTTGCCAGTATATGTGGATGTGGGTGCGGTTGCTCTCATTCCATTTTCACTCCTCTTTTCCTACCTCCTTTCTTTTCCCTCCTCCTAGCCAGTGCCCACTTACAAGGTGGCTGTTGCATATATGTGGTGTTCAGCCATGTATGATAAAATGCAAAATGAAAGTAACTTATGTCCAGCCTCTCATCCTACATGTATCAGATCATGGGAAAAGTTACTTATATGTGAAATAAACATGAACTTTTAATTTCACCTCATAAGTCATGAAGAGAAAAATCCAATAAATTCTTTTTACCAAATATTTTGAATCTGACAGTGCCTAACGCTAATGATGAAAAGACAGATCCATGGCTAGAGAAGTGCAACAGAAAAACAGAGTAAGAACTTTCCAGTATATAATAATCATATTTAATGGACAAAAAAAAGAATTCTAAGAGACATAAATAATTAGAAGTGGAAGACAGAGCATAAGATAAAGAAATAAACTGCAGTGAGAAAAAAATTCTCAGCAATAGCTCCTGTATTTCAAGCAATTCCCATGTGTCCATAGGTGAACATGAGGCTCCTGCAGTCCTACGTATGTTATTTATATGACAGTCAAGTGAGAAATGGATTGGGTGAAATTATGGGAGCCAGTTAAGATTGGATTGGTAATGCGAGGTACTACAACTCTAGAGCACAGAGGCTTAAGAACTGTGCAAGTGAGGAGTCAGTAAAGACATGTGAGGTCCTCATCCAGTTTTGTATTTTTACGTGTGTACTGCAAAATAGTGAAACTTTTAGAACAAATTTGGGGGTAACTTCTGTGTTAAATTCTCCTTGCCTATAAAGGAAACTCCATATTTTACAAAAAGGCTTAAAATTTGTCTTCTTTCTTTAAAATCCTGCAATGCCTGGCATGACTCATTATTGTCTATAAGTATACCTCTATGGCAACAGAATGTTCATAAAACAGACCCTTCTTTCTACTGCTGCCTTGCTTTCTTGGTGCAGGGGACCAACGGAGGGTGGAGTGAGTGAGCCCCAGGGTGGAGGGAAGGGAAGAATGAAGGTTCCTGGCCATCTCTGTTGGTTCTTAGTGGTCATCAGACCGTCAGACCAGTGGTAAATGCTGCTGCAGGAAGGAAGAAAGCAGCACCTGCTATCTGTACTCTGCAAAAGTGTTGGTTTCCGTCAGGGGCAGATGAATTGGGTCAGGATCCAGCTGGTTCTTTGTGGTTGCTATGTTTGCATCCTGGTCAGGGAGCTGCACTGATAGGTGTTCAATTAATATTCAGTCAAATAAATAAAGAAAAGATGTCCTCTAACCTGCTAATTTCCCTCATCTGCTAATGATTTTTCCTCCCACAGTGTCTCTGATTCTCTTCTCAGCGTGGTCACTAGAGCTGATGACGCACAAATAAGGATAAAAACAACAACAATAATCATAATGTTTGTAAAGACAGCTAATTTTTGTTAAGTGATTGCCATACCAGGCATTGTTTTAAGCACTTATCAAATGCAGTTCTCACAATAACAATTCTACCAATTAGGCAACTCTTTTCTTCTGAACTTCATGGTGAGGAAACAAAAGTCTAGAGGAATGGACATCTCTGGGAAGTGAGGTCGGATGTCAGCAGAGGAAGGAGGGAGGGGTGGTGTGTGCATTGGGACAGAGTCTTTTCTTGAGGATCATGGCAGAATCTAAAACTGGTTTGCCCCCTCCAGTCATCTTTACCTAGCGATTTGGCCAAACTTCTATTTCCTTTTACTATTGTGGGAAAGTTGGTCTGAAATTCTCTCTCTACTTCTCTGCACGACCCTATGTTCTAATCTCCCAGATTTGTTTTGAATTTGTAATGCTCTTAAGCTATTAGAACTTAGAAAATCCATTTATTTTTCAACAAATTTGACTTCTAAGACTGTAATCTTAGAAAAAGTCTAATTGGAGACTCAAAACTGAGCAAGAACTGGTTTATTTTGACTGCCACTGATCTCTAAAGTGAGAAATGCCATTGTTTTAATGAATGGGAATTCACAGGAAGACAAGATTGACAGAACACAAAAAATACATAGCAAACTATGTCAGAAAATATTATCCTGACTCATTTAAAAGAAAGAGTGTGTGGGGATAGTTTACTCTGTGTGTTTGGCTAAATACATATAAGCTTTCTACTGAGCGTGCTTCATAGGCATTTGCCAGTCGGCTATCGTTACCTTCTGTCTGTTTCCTCTGCTATTCTCATGTTTAATATCAAAAATAAAACTCAAAAAAGAATTTACATGAATTTCAGCGAGGGCTCATTGTGGTCTCAGGTTTTCAGCTTACATCGTCCTGCACTCAGTTTCTTGAGTAATGAGACAGTGTTTTGTTCCAGCATCTAACATGGCAATGGACATATAGGGGGTGTGCAATATATATCTGTGGAAGTTGGGAAATCATAAAATTACCAAACACTAGAATATTCATAGTTTTTTTTTCTCTCATTCAACCCAATTCCATTCCTGCTTGTCTGCCTTACTCCTTCTCTTACTCATTTTCTCCCTCTGTGGATATCTGTCTTGGCCAGACTGTTTCCTGGATTTTGGAATGCCAAAACAGCACAGGCTGGAAAAAAACAGATCTAAGGGGATGGAGGTTGAGGGAGAGGTCCCAGGGGAAGAACAAAGTTGGTGGACCAGAAGTGGTGGGGGAGGGAGTCGGAGGCTGGGTGGACAGTAGAATTGGGTAGGGAGTGGTGGCTGGAATACTCCAGGTTTGTACACATATGATGTGCAAAAAATGGACTAGGAAAAATAGATATGAGAAGTTTGGCTGGTGATTATGAACGGAATTCTCTTTAAGGTTTTACACCACACAAGGGAAAATTGGCATTCCTTGCTTTTTATTTATAGTTTCTTTGTGGCTTTTGACCAAATTTCTTTAAAACAATAGTCATGGTTTAACAGAGTTTTAATGTGCTATACAGGGCTACAAAAGAATGAGCTTCCTTTACAGGAAGGTCTCATCTTCTCTTCCTCCCTCTGCTAGTCACTAACATTCATTAAAGTTTACTCTATCCAGACACTGTGCTAAATATTTGTATGATCTTTTTTAGTTTTCACAGTAAAAGTTAGAGGCAGAAATTATTATTTATATTCTTCCAAAGAGGAAAACAAAGCTGAGAGAAGTTAAGCTGCTTATCCAAGTCACACAGTGACAGACACAGGATTTGAACGCAGTTGCACCTAATGTAAAAATTCAGATTCTTAAGCTCTATGTAATACTCTTGAATATATTAATTAATAATGTTTAATAGTAAAGTTCTAGAATCATGAAAGTACTGGGAATTGCTGCTTTCTGTTCTATGATACGGCTAATGATTCATACCACATGACTTTGTTTATCCTTTTGTGTTTTCCAAAATGCACCTGGGTTGCAGTTACACAAGTTGCCAACATACCGGATTTTCTGGATTCTGTCTTTTTAGAGATTCACTGTGGTTTTCAAAGTGTGGTTGGGGAACCTCTGGAAATCCCTGTGACAATTTTAGGAGGTCTTTGAAGTCCTCAAACTACATGCCTGCAGACGCAGACATTAAAATCTTGCTGTCTTCTATTAAGAAGATGCTAAAGAAATTTACAAAATTTAAAACTGCTTCTTTTCTTACAATCTTTTTTTGCTTTGGAAAATATAATTGTTAATAAAAATATGTTATGTTACTATAGAATAAGTTTATTTATTAAGTCATTTTAAATGACTTAATAAATTAGTATTTTAAAAATTTCTCAGTTTTAATTTCCAGTACTGTAAATATCAGTGTAAATAAAAGCTCTTTTGGTTCCCAGACAAAAAGGCAAGAGAACCACTGATAGAGTTATTTACAAATCCATTTAGTGTAATTTTGAACACCTATTATGCTCCAGTACTGTGCTAGGTGGAAATAAAAAGGTAAATCTGACAGAGGCTTAGCCTTGGAGTAGCTCCAAATTTTACCTGTTAATGACATGTAAACATAATCATGGGATACTTAGTACTACTATGGCAAAAATACAAACAAAATGCAAACCTTTCTAATTGAATTGAATTTAGCTTCCCAATTGCAATTCTGTAATACCTGAGGTAATTCCAACATCCCTATTTTATAAATAAGGAACATGAATCTCAGAGAAAAAGTGATGTGGCCAAGGTTTCACAGCTAGTGAGTGGTGAACCAGGGTAGTCAACTCAACCCATAGAATGTACTTGTATTATTGCCATGATTTCCTCACCTGTTTGTGTTCATCTCCAATATTCCTGGATTATATAATAAATATAAATCTCTTTGGGATAATTTGTAAAGTATATTAGTGACCCTTATACATAAGTTTAATCATTTTGTATAAATAATAATAAATTATGTTTTAGAGAAGATTATTTGTTACTCATTTAAGATGTTAGTATGTGAATTTTCCCTTTACTTGGGTAAAGAACCCATTTCATTGTTAAGTTGAATATATGCAGTAACATCTTAAGAGGAATTTCTGTGTTTCCACTTTTATTCAATTTCATTAAAATGTAAGAAGAATATGACTTAAAAAAACCAAACCTCCAAATAAACATACAAATACATAAAGTAAAATGCAATAAATCTGCTGGGAAAATCACCCAGTGCCAACTGATAGGATTTCACTTTGTGTAAAACCGTGTCCATTTCAGATGATGCTCAGTGCAATAAATGTGGCTCAGCAGAACTTTTATTCAATAAGGAAACCTTCACAAATACACACCTTGTGCGTTTTACTTGATCTGCCGTAGAAGTGCATTTTGTTGAAACATAACTTTTAAAAGCTTATGAAGACATCCCATATATTCAGAAATAGCATTCTTGCAGGGGGAAGAAAGCAACAGCAGTCTCACGAATCCTTTAATCCTAGGCATTAAAGATGATCTGTTCAGAGACTGCAAGGCTGCTGACTCAGGTTAACATTTTCTCGACTTGCTTCTGGGCTGCTAGCTATCTTTGCATGTGTATGATGCTGATGTCAAATAACATTTGCACCTGTTGTTGCTATCCTATGTTAATTAGCATAGTGCCCTAAGTAGTAACCAGGCCATCACATCCAAACAGAAGCCATTAACATATTGCAGCTGTCATGACTAAGAAAGATACTGGAGCTGGGAGATGTGCACATCCCTGCATACCTTGGCTCAGTTAGCAAAGCTCTCCCAACTGGAGTCACTTGGGAGAGGAAAAGAAGCGTGGGATGTAGCCAGTCAGGAGTGAAAGAATACATTTTACTGCAGGTTTACTTTCATGTATTATGCATAGCCTTCAAGGTCACTGCATGATCATTTATAAGATTTTAATGAGATATCAAAGTGGAAAGAATAGCATATAATTAGTGGAATCTTATTGAAAAGATAGACAGGTATAATAAAAGCCTCAAAATACAATGCAATCTTCCGAATTCTAGAGCTAAGTAGGAGACCAAACATCAAAATCACACTGGGGGAAGGGAAGGTTACCATATTGAGATAACACCTCATTACGAAAGGCCTCTTTGTGTTACTCTTTTCAGCAAGGCAACAATTCAAAAAATTAAAGAACACATAGAAGTTTCTGTAAGAGAATAATGATAGGTACTTGAGTTAGAATACATAGATCTTTTCTAAACCCAGAGGAGGTAGATGACCTATTCCAGGACTTCAAGAAGGAGAGAGCTTCTATTAAGTATGGGTATCTTCTATGAATCACTGGAACAGGGCACACAAGGTCAGCTATCTCATGCCAGTGAGATTCCCCAGAAGGTGTTTTGCTCAACATACAGTCAGGTTTCTTTGAAGTTAGTTTGGCTGTATGTATTTTTCAACTTATAAAAATTGCTCGGCTCATACAAATGCTGGTTAAAATGTAGACACATAGCATAGGAAAAGTCTAGATTGATGAATGTGTAGTTAACCAGAAACTTCACTCAATTGACTTTTTTTTTGCAATCAAACTAGGAGAAAGAGGCAAATGGAAATAAATTAAATGGACAATAGGAGTTGAATTATTTTTAAAAAAAGAACAGCTTATGGGATATGTCCTGAGGATTGATATCCATGCTACTAAATTTTTTAGATCTTTATCCCCACATTTCTGTTCAGGGAGAACTGATGTTAAAAATAATGATCCCCAGGCCCAAAGGACTTTGAATTCTTTCATGATTCATCAAAGAAAAATAGATTCCATTCAGCACACTGGTCTAACTAAAGCAGGAAATGTATAGTATGGCTAAGAAAGATTTCATAGCTAAAAATCTTGGGAGGAATAATAACTCTGCTTAAAAACTTAACCCCAAAATCTAGATATTTAATTTCTTAAACATGCTGGTTAATTTCATTAAGCCCCAAATTCTGTCTTTTAAATGTAAGTTTGTGTGAATAAAAATTTCTTTTTAGGATAATAGCAAAGAATAGAGATCTCTTCTAAATTTCTTCTTATACCTTCTGGAAAGTTGCTTTGCAAAACATTTTTGTCAGCTAGAAAATGTTGACACTTTTATTTACTCAATATCCAACAATGTAGTCAACTTTATATGTGTGTAAATATACGGCAGAGGGGATGGAAAACAGCTAAATCAGTCTCATCAAAACTATAAAACACTGATTGACTAAATCACGAATATTTTTACTCTGTGGTTGTAGTAGTTCTGGGGTTGAAGAGACAAGATTTTTGTCTGTTTGTGAAGCTATCATAAACACAAGGAATATTACTATTTTGAAAAATTTTTGTTACTAGTCATAAAAATGCAATAAAATCATAGACTTATTGATGATGCAGGAATTTTTATGTAAGTGTTTCCAAATGCTTTCAAAATTATATTTTCTCTTCTGGTTTAAATACAGAGAAGTTAGGTCATGCTTGAAAGATACTCAAATGATTAAATGAAAACTTAAAAAATCCTACTTCTGCAAATCTCTTATTATATGGCATTTGGCTATTATAAAATAACTAGAAACAATGGCCAGGTGCTTTAAGTTTTCACCAAGATATTGGACCTCATTTCTAGATAAGTAAATGGTGACAAATTTGAGAATAAAAATTGTCTACTTTCTCCTCAATATTGGAGTTACAAGAATTTGCTATTTTCTTTTGGCACATTATTAAACAAGTACTTTCTAATAGGTCTCCTTCAATCTGTAGGCACCAATATGAGTACTATCATTTACATTTTCCCCCAGCTATGTATGACTGAACAAAATTTGGTATTGGGGTAGAGGGAGAAAACAAATAATCATTTTAATCTAATCAACAATCCCAGACACAGGAGATAAAAATAATTTAAAATTCATGAAGACACCATCTTCCCATTTTTAAAAGGTTAAGTTCCCCTAAGCTATGAAAGAAAAACACCCTCTGAAGACCTGGGGAAGCAGTAAACACTGGTGGCAAGTGACAGGAATTGATCCTCCTTGGCTGTGCCTGTCATGTCTCTATATTTTATTTCCACCATCTCTACAATGCTATGAAAAGAGAGAGTGGGTGCCGGACTATGGCCCGAGGGCTTGGTACCTGGGTCTGACTTTTTCTCAATTAGGAAGCCTCCCTGCCTGATGGAGAGACGTGCGTCTGACTGGGGCATGGACAGTTGTGAGGTATTGATTAGCCATAATGTGAAGTCAAATCTGAATAAAAAAGACCTTCATTGGAGACAGCATGCCCTCTAAGCCAAGGTCCAGAGATTCTGATGAGCTCTGTTTCCTTTCTGGGAGAGAGAGAGTTCCAGCTTCCTTATAAAAGCTCTCTTGATAAGAAAGTCCAGTGGACCTTCTGTCAGAAAAGATGAGGCTTCAGATTTGACAGGTGCTTGTTAGTTTTTCATCCCAGATCACTCAACATTCAGAGAAGAGAAGAAAAGAAGATTGCTAATCTTGCCAGGCACCACAAAAGTTAGCCTTGCACTTGCACTAGGAAGCTACAGCTGCCTTCCTCTACATTAAAAAAAACGCAAACTCTACCTAGCATGGAAGGTGTCTTTTTCTACAATGCTGGCCTCACTTCAACAGAGAACATGGAACATGCACTAATTAAAGTATTATTTAGATCATGAACAACCAACACGTGGATTTGCGTTGAATTTTTAACAATTATTTCTTTTTCAAGTAGTACCTTTGCATTCTTTTTGCAGATCCTCTATTTTGACCTTAAAATGTCTTGGTCCCTTTCATTTGTATGATGTTTTTAAGACACTTGTATGTATCATTTCCGTTGAGCCTTTAAAATAGTCCTGTGAAGTAGAAAGTCCAAGTGTCATGGTTCCCATATGAAGAATGCAGAAACAAAGATACACACAGAGGCTCTGAGATTGTCTAAGATTGCAAAGATAATTAATGTTAGAATCAGAATTAGAACTCAAGCACTCTATCTTTTAGTCTGATTTTCTTATCCCAGAACCAGAAATAAACCATTCTGACACCAAAACTGTACATTTGCAGAGTCATAACTGAATGCTGTTTTAGGTAACCTCATTCTAGAATTGCCATACTTCATAACGTATCTCAGCAATTACTGTTTCATCTTTAAAGTTAGGAAGGATAGAAACAGTGTTTGCTGCATCCTCTCTTTACTTGATACATTACTATTAATGGGTGACTAACTAAACTCATATTCCTACTGAGAATACCCTCCATTTCTTGCACGAGTTCTTTAATATGTTTATATGCATTTATTTAATCACATATTGTTTTGGATTTTAATTTTCCTTTGTTTCAGAAATATGTTTCTCTTATTCACTCTCATATGTGTGCCCTGGTCTAGCACCATCTCTGACCCAGAACAGATGTTCAATAAATATCAGTAACAGAAATAAACAGATGAGTGAATAGAAGCACTAGAAATCAAAAGGAGAACCATAGCAGACTAGATATTGACAAAGTTCTCTATAAATTAACAGAAAACACTGCAACAACTACTGCCTTTGTCAAATTTTAGAGAATTTGGGAACTCTCTTCAGAGCCTCAGCTTTCTGATGACATAAATCATGCCTTGTTCACCTTTGTTGTTGTTTGTTTTTTGAGGCAGGGTCTTTCTTTGTTGCCCAGGCTAGAGTGCACTGGAGTAACCATTGCTCACTTCAGCCTCAACCTTCTGCGCTCAAGTGATCCTCCCATTTCTGTCCCCCAAGCAGCTGGGACTACAGGTGTACATCACTACACTAAATATTTAAATTAAAAAATTTAAAGTTTAAATTTTTATAGAGACAGATCTCACTATGTTGCCCAGGCTGGTCTTGAACTCCTGGGCTCAAGTGATCCGCCCTCCTTGGCCTCCCCAAGTGCTGGGATTACAGGTGTGAGCCACTACGCTCAGGCTTGTTCACTTTGTATCACCAACTGCCTGGCCCAGAGGAGGCACTAAGTAAGTATTTGTTGAAATGACTGCTGAAGACAAATTATTGCTTCTCTTTTTTTCCCTCCTGTTTCTAATGTACATGTAAATATTTAAAAGACACATTTATTGAGTACTGCAACAGGCATGTTGCCATGCACTTAAGGTGCATTATTACTTTTATTTCTCAACCCCAATAAGTAGATACAGTTATTATCTCCATTGTAGAGGTCAGGAAGCTGAAGCTCCGAAAAGTCATATGACTTGTCAAAAATTGATAAGAGGTGGAGAACCTGATGTTCTGACTCAGATCAGATTCTTAACTATTCTGCTAGTCTGCTTCTCAGACCCATTGCACTGTTTGATTTTTAATGAACAACAGTAGCAAATACTTACGTAACACTTACTATGTGACAGCTATTGTTCTAAGCACATTGCATAGATCAATCAATTTAATCCTCTTATGTTTTCTTATCAACTTTCTAATGGAGACTCTAGTATTTTACTCATCATACTGCTAAGACAGTGGATGCCTAAAGAGTATAATAAGCAAGATGTGTCAAACCACACAGCCAATAGGTGGAACTAGGGTAGAAACCCAGGCTCTCTGACTCTAAAGTGAATGCTTTCAACCACTTTGGAGTAATAATACTCTCTCTTGATAGAGTGGTCAAGTTTTTCTAGTAATATAATCCATAATATTTAGCCCATAATACTTAGAATTCCCTTAGCCTACATAGTCTATATCTCTCATTTGGTACTTATCTCAAAGTGTATTGTTTTTTGTGTAGTGTTCAATCTCTCTAACTAGATTTTAAACTTTAGAGGAGAGATGGTTGCCAATTTTAAATCCAAGATCCTTAGTTAAGAGTTGAAGCACTCGTCCAGAGATGTTATGTATACTCATAGTATAAACTAACTTATAAAAATGACTTGCATATGTGCTCTTAAGGTGGATGAATATTTCTATTATAATACCTAGAGTATAGAAGGTAAAATTAAGATATTGTTAAGTATAGTTAAGAGTCTAAAACTATTTTAGGCGTATCAGGGCTGTTAATTCTTAGATATTTCTGAGGAATGAAATTTTGGTATTCATCAACATGAAATTCTAGTGTTACAAATGAAATTGTTATTTTCTTCTGACATATGCCTTATTCCACTAATTAACCATTGGAAATGTGTGTCAAGCCCTTAAAAAATATACAAAGGGAATGGTAGGAAGTACAAAAAATAGTGTTTTAGTATTTATGTTTGCACTTCTTGAAAAGTAGCAAATATATTGCCTGATGTTTAAAAGCATAGGAAATACTTCCCAAACACATGTTGAAATATATGTTATATTAGGCTTTCCATTGTCAGACTGCAATGTCAGACTATTTATGGCTCATGGGAAATACTGACAAAGTCCTTGTGTTTTGCCTGAAACCCTCTATTTGTCTTTATTTATACAAAGCATCTTTTACCACAATGTTTTGCAAAACTTGCCTTTCCAAACATTAAGCCAATGATAATGCATGGAATGTCAGTACAAATGTCAATTTACGTTGGTTTCTATTTGAATTGATGCCAAGAAACCCTTTCCAAAACAAAAAATCATTGAGTTTTTAAAGCTTCCTTGGATGTTGCTACTTTGACAACCAGCAAGCGTTGATCTATAGAGTCTGGTCAGCTTTGTCAGTTGCCTGATAAAAAGATTTCAGGAGTATCCAAATATAATCAATTGTATATTATGAGCTCTATTACATTAACTTGGTGTTTCTCAATTAGGAGTGATTTTGTTGCCAAGGGGACATGTAGTAAAGTCTGGAGAGTTTTTTAGTTGTCAGGACTGGGGGTACTGTTGGCATCTAATAGGTAAGAGGGTCAGGGAGGTTGCTAAATATCCTACAATGTATAGGACAGCCCCCATGACCAAGACTTACCTGGTTCAAAATGTAGTAGTGCCATGGCTGAGATATTCTGCTTAGTTTAAGGCCCCTGTCTCTCTATTAAAAGGCCAGTGACCTCCAAAGGATACGAATAGACATTTTTCAAAAGAAGACATGCAAATGACCAACGGGTATATTAAACAGCGTCCAACATCACTAATCATCAGAGAAATACAAATCAAATCCACAATGAGGTATCATCTTACCCTAGTTAGGTTGGCTATTATTAAAAAGACAAGATGTAACATGTTCATGAGGATGTGGAAAAAAGGAAATGCTTATACATTGTTGGTGGGAATGTAAATTAGTATAGCATCCATGAAGAACCGTAGGGAGAGTTCTCAAAAATCTAAAAATAGAACTACCATTTGATTTAGTAGTCCCACTGCTGAGTATCTACTCAAAGGAAAAAAATCAATATATCAAAAGATACCTGCACTCATATGCTTATCTCAGCACTATTCACAACAGCACAGGTATGGAATTAACCTAAATGTCCATCAATGGATTAAAAGAATATAGCATATATATATATATATATATATATATATATATATATATGTATACACACACACACACACAATGGAATACTACTCAGCCATAAAAAAGAATAAAATAATGTCTTTTGCAGCAACATAGATGGAACTCTTGAGGTCATTATCTTAAGTGAAACAAGTCAGGCACAGAAAGACAAATATCACATGTTCTCACTCATAGTGGCTGCTGAAAAAATGTGTTTACATGGACATAAGAGTAGATTGATAGATAATGGAGATTCGGAAGTGTGATGAAGTTGCAGGGTGGGCAGGGGCAGGTGGCAAGGATGATAAGAAGTTGGTTAATGGCATTGTGGAAGACAGTGTGGCAAATCCTCAAAGATCTAGAACTGGAAATACCATTTGACCCAGCAATCCCATTACTGGGGATATACCCAAAGGATTATAAAACATTCAATTATAAAGACACATGCACATGTATGCTTATTGCAGCACTGTTTACAATAGTAAAGACTTGGAACCAACCCAAATGCCCATCAATGTTAGACTGGATAAAGAAAATGTGGCATATATACACCATGGAATACTATACAGTCATAAAAAAGCATGAGTTCATGTCCTTTGCAAAGACATGGATGAAGCTGGAAACCATCATTCTCAGCAAACCGATGCAAGAACAGAAAACCAAACACTGCATGTTCTCACTCATAAGTAGGTATTGAACAATGAGAACACATGGTTACAGGGAGGGGAACATCACACATCAGAGCCTGTTGGGGGACAGGGGGGCTAGGGAGGGATAGCAGGGAGTGGGGGGATTGGGGAGGGCTAACATTAGGAGAAATACCTAATGTAGATGATGAGGGGATGGATGCAGCAAACCACCATGGCACGTGTATACATATGTAACAAACCAGCATGTTCTGCACATGTACCCCAAGAACTTAAAGAGCAATAAAAAAAAAGTTGGTTAATGGGTACAATGTATGTTACTTTCATGGTGGATATGCATGTAACAAAATTGTACATGTACTCCATGAATTTGTACAAATAAAACAGAAAAAAGCTTGGCACCCTTGAAACAGGGAATAGCAATGATTTGCATCATATCAGTTATTTACATTTTAGTGTGAATTTACCCTTACTTGTGGCCAGATAAGTTTTTGATGTGGTGGGGATGGGGCTTCAAGGGAGGGAGGAGATTTCTGGAGACACTGCATGGAGGAGTGGTATCATTGTAGGAAAAAATGCAGAAATGAGAGGCTGAAGGCTAAAGAGGGCAGTGCATTTTTTTTTCTTTAGATATAGCTTCAATTATAGTCTAGGAAATAAGGAATGAAACAAGTATGCATACGAGACCATGATATAAACAGGCAATTGGATAACAGACCCTAGTAATCTGAAATCAGTATAAAAAGGAGGCAATTGTTATAGCCTTCAGCAATCTAAACTTTTCTCTTATTTCTCTCCCATATGATTTTTACTTTACAAGCTGAAAACATGCTATGAACTTGGCTGCTTCCACTTTGGACTTTGGCTTACATTTCTTACTCCTGCATGGAATGCATTTAACTTTCCTTTCTGCTTATTTATACCAAGGATAGCAAAGAATTTTACCTTGAAAGTCAACTCTACTCAACTGGATTGGGTTATTGCTATGTTGAGAAGGATTCCGATGCTCCGTCTAGGTTAAATTGGAAAGACTCTGCCATGCTTACCTATGTCTTGTATGGTCTGGGAAGGAGCTGTGGCTCAATTACGGCCAAGCATCTGCCATCCCAGACCTAATGTTTCTAGGCTCAGTTAGTACCTTTTCATGAAGTCTTCCCCAACTAAATTAGCTCTTCTCTGAATTTCCATAGCAAACACTGTCTTTATCTCTCACTTGGCACTTAATCCAAAGTGTAGTAATGCTTATCTTGAAGGAATGTCCAATTTCTCTAATTAGATTTTAAGTTTTTGGAGGAATGATGGCTCCCAACTTAAAATCTCAAACACTTAGCTTAAGAATTGATGCCTGTCATGAATGGATAAATGTAGGATACATTTATAATGGGTTACTATTCAGCCCTAAAAAAGAAGGAAATTCATTTGTGACAACATGAATGAACCCAAAAGACACAATATTAAGTGAAATAAGCTAGGCACAGAAAGACAAATACTACATGATCTCACTTACATGTGAAATCTAGAAAAGTGGAACTCAGAAAAGCAGAGAGCAAAATGGCGTTTGCCAGGAGCTGAGGGTGGGGGATTGGGGAAATGTTGGTCAAAGGATAAAAAAATTCAGTTAGATTGGACAAATAAATTCAGGAGATCGATTATATAACGCAGTGACTCTAGTTTATAGCAATATAGTGTATACTTCAGCATTACTAAGAGAGTAAATTTGATGTTTTTTCACCACAAAAATGATTAGTATGTGAGGTAATACATATATTAAGTAGATTGATTGAGCAATTTCACAATGTACACATAATTTCAAAACAGCATGCTGTACACCCTAAATATATTCATTTTTGTCAGTTAAGAAAAAGAAGAGTTGACTCCTACCTCTCCAGATCACTAACTGCATCTAACATGGTCACCTCTCTTTTCCTTTCCCATCCTCTGTCAATGACTGGCCTCAGATCATCCGTGGAACCTTTTCAGAAAATACAGCATTGGCTCTATCTAGTTCTACTGATCTAAAATATCTATGCGTGGGCCAGGTACAGTGGCGCATGCCCGTATTACCAGCATCTTGGGAGGGCGAGGAAGGCAGATCACTTGAGCCCAGGAGTTTGAGACAAGCCTGGGCAACATAATGAGACCCTGTCCCTACAAAAAATACAAAAAATAAATAAATAAATAAATTAGCTGGGTGTGGTAACACACACCTGTACTCCTAGCTACTCAGGAGGCTGAGGAGGTTGAGGCTTCATTGAGCCAAGATCTCACCACTGCCCTTCAGCCTGAGCAAGAGAGGGACACCCCTGGTTTAGAACTATGGAAATGCTTGGTGACAATTTTTTTTAAGTTCCAATTTTCTTCTCCTATGCAATTACAAATGCTGTTTTATCTCCCTACTGAAACACTTTCCATGTTTTGCTGTTATCTTTAAAACTCCTATTGTCCTTTACAGGTCAAGCTCAGAGGGCATCTTTGTTGTGAGTCTTTCCTGGTCTGTTCAGACTGAAACTCTTCTGGTTTATTTCTTGTGAGATTTTCTAGCCTTTCGGTGATAATTATCATATGACCCCTGTGTGGTAGGAATTTATACATCCCACATTTTGGACTACAATGTCTTTGGATTCAGAAATCATATCTCATACAGAAAAAGTGATCAGTAAAATTCAGTTGAATGAATTTAATATTGTTGCAGCCCTTTTTTGTTTCTTTTATTTTCTTTACTGTTGTGCCAAATAGAAAAGTTAGTATTATAAAGCTGGTCATTGATGAGATATTTTAAGTCTTTTATACTGTTAAAGACAGTTGAAAACTTCACATTGCCTCATTTCTGATTCTGATGACCTTGTCAAATTATATCATTATATAATAAGTTTCTTATTTTGTGTCTTCCATGATACTTTATGCTAGGTACTGTTCTAGGCACAGAAGATGCAAGCATAAAACAGGATTCTCTAAGGAGCACAGACTAATGGAGAAGATCAGTGAGTGTGACTGAGGTGCGTTGTTGGCTTATGCATGAGGTAGAGACAGGAGATGGAGAGGTCACAGGAAAGAGGTTTAACAAATCTTCATGGAAGATGTGATACTGTGTTTCGGTTCATTTCAATGTTATATATAGTCCTGCCTCTAGATTATTTATAGTATCTGATATAATGACACATATCACTTCATTCATATGGATTCAATGTAGTACTTCATGCATGGCAAGTTGTTTTTGCTTTATGAAACTTTGTAAAACTTTTATTTTTTATTTTTTTGAGATGGAGTCTCATTCTGTCACCCAGGCTGGAGTGCAATGGCGTGATCTCGGCTCACTGCAACCTCCACCTGCCAAGTTCAAGCAATTCTCCTGCCCCACAAGTAGCTGGGATTACACCCAGATATTTTTTGTATTTTTGGTAAGATGGGGTTTCTCCATGATGGCCAGGCTGGTCTCGAACTCCTGACATCAGGTGATCTGCCTGCCTCAGCCTCCCAAATTGCTGAGATTACAGGTGTGGACCACTGCGCCTGGTGAAAACTTCTGTTTTAATTTAAATTTTTATTTTATATGCAAGTGTTACATGTGTAGGTTTGTTACAAGAATATATTGGGTGATGCTGCCATATGAATTTCTATTGATTCCATCAATACAAGCTAGTGAACATCATACCCAATAGGAAGTTTTTCAGCCTTCCCTCCCCACAATCAGTAGTCCCTAGCATCTATAGTTTCCATCTTTATGTGCATGTGTACCCATGGTTTAGCTCCTACTTATAAGTAAGAACATGCAATATTTGGTTTTCTGTTTCTTCATTAATTTGCTTGGGATAATGGTCTGAAGCTTCATCCATGTTGCTGCAAAGAACATGATTTCATTCTTTCTGTGGCTGTTTAGTATTCTATTGTGTATATGCACCACATTTTCTATCCAATATACCATTGATGGGCACCTAGGTTGTTTCCATATCTTTGCTATTGTGAATAGTGCTGTGATGAACATATGAGTGCATGTGTCTTTTTGGTGGAACAATTTGTTTCCCTTTGAGAATACAGCCAGTAATGGGATTGCTGGGTGGAATGGTAGTTCCATTTCTCATGTGAAATTATTTTTTCCTGAACATTTTCTAGATGTGTTTGGTTGGATCTCTAGACACAGAACCCAGGGATATGGACGGCTCGTCTGTACACATACTAAGATGTATATTATGGGTCAAGGACTGTCCAAAGCTCTGAGAAGACAGAGATGGTTAAACCAGCTATGATTAGCAGATTACAGAATTAAAAACTATAAAATTGTAGATAGAGCCAAGAGTAGTGCCTTATGCCTGTAATCACAGCACACTGGGAGGCCAAGGAGGGAGGATCACTTGAGACCAGGAGTTTGAGATCAGCTGGGCAACGTAGCAAGATCTTGTCTCTATGAAAATAAAAAATAATATTAGTTGGGCCTGGTGTTGCATGCCTGTAGTCCCAGCTACTCGGAAGGCTGAGGTAAGAGGATCACATGAGCTCAGATGTTTGAGACTGCAGTGAGCTACAATTGCATTACTATACTCCAGCCTGGGCCACAAAGCAATACCCTGTCTCGAAGAAAAATAATTTAAAAATTAATAAAATAAAATTGGGAATGGTCTAAGGTTGGGGAATGCTGAGGGACAGGGAAAGGCATTGTAAGAAGAAAAGAGTGGTGTTGAGTAAAGGGGTAATGGCATAAAACAGAATCAGGCATCTGCATCTTTAGGCACAAATGGCAACCTAGGGTGCTCACAACTGAAACACAGAATGTTAGCTGGTCTGATGACAGAAGAGGCTGTAAAAGCAGCCAGAGTCTGAGTCAGGAAAGGGTCTATATAACCTACAGTACTGTTGGAGCTTGGTCCCATGGCAGTAAGAAGACAGGGAAGAGCTTTGGTGGTGAGAATATGATTGGGTATGTGTTTTAGAAAAGCTACTCTGGTAGGTATGAATACTTTTGCTTACTAGTTATGACAGTAAAATATGAGAAAGCCAGTACATTTTCAAAAAAAGCAAGAACATTCTCCAGAAAACACCTTTTTTTTCTTTTTTTTTTTTTGAGACAGGGTTTCACCATATTGGTCAGGCTGATCTTGATGATCCGCCTGCCTCAGCCTCTCAAAGTGCTGAGATTACAGGTGTGAGCCACCATGCCCAGCCATTTTTCTTTATTTCTTCTTAAAAAAAATGAGATGCATGTGCAGAACATGCAGGTTTGTTAGATATGTATATGTGTGCCATGGTGGTTTGCTGCACCTATTGACCTGTCCTCTAAGTTCCTTCCTCTCATACCCCACCCCCAACAGGCCTGGGTGTGTGTTCCCCTCTCCGTGTCCATGTGTTCTTGTTGTTCAACTCCCACTTATGAGTGAGAACATGTGGTGTTTTGCTTTCTGTTCCTGTGTTAGTTTGCTTTGAATGATGACTTCCAGCTTCATCCATGCCCTGCAAAGGACATAATCTCATTCCTTTTTACAGCTGTATAGTATTCCATGGTGTATATGTGCCACATAGTTTTTATCCAGTCTATCACTGATGGGCATTTGGATTTGTTCCATGTCTTTGCTCTTGCAAATAATACTGCAATAAGCATGCATGTGCATGTGTCTTTATAGCAGAATGATTTATATTCCTTTTGGTATATAACCAGTAATGGGATTGCTCGGTCAAATGGTATTTCTGGCTCTAGATCCTTGAGGAATTGCCATACTGTTTTCCAGAGTGGTTAAACTAATTTACATTACCATGAACAATGTAAAAGCGTTCTTATTTCTCCACAGCCTCGCCAGCATCTGTTGTTTCCCAACTTTTAAATCATCACCATTCTGACTAGTGTGAGATGGTATCTCACAGAGGTTTTGATTTGCTTTTCTCTGATGATCAGTGATGTTGAACTGTATTTCAAATGTTTATCGGCACATAAACGTCTTCTTTTGAGAAGTGTTTGTTCACAACCTTAGCCCACTTTTTGATGAAATTGTTTGTTTTTTTTTTTCTTATAAATTTGTTCAAGTTCCTTGTAAATTCTGGATATTAGATCTTTGTTAGATGGGTAGATTGCAAAAATTCTCTCCCATTCTGTAGGTTTCCTGTTCATTCTGACAATAGTTTCTTTTGCTTTGCAGAAGCTTTTTAGTTTAGTTAGCTCCCATTTGTCAATTTTGGCTTTTGTTGCAATTGCTTTTGGTATTTTTATCATGAAGTCTGGCTCACTATATGCAGAAAACTGAAATTGGACCCCTTTCTTACACCTCATACAAAAATTAACTCAAGATGGACTAAAGACTTAAATGTAAAACCCAAAACCTTAAAAACTCTAGAAGAAAACCTACGCAATACCATTCAGGACATAGGCATGGGCAAAAAATACTGTTTATACAAATTCTAATAATTATGCTTAAAGAACATAAACAAGAATTGCATAGAATCATAGAAAAGTCTAAAAAAGTGTGTAAGTACAATGTTTTTTTGTCCAATAGTAAAGTGTATAAATGTATTTTAATAAAAAATACTTCATGCATATGTACATGTAAGCATACATAATACATAATATACGTATATACATACAAGCGTGTATTTTTATACATACGCAGGTTTGTGTGTGTATAATTTACTCAGGCAGTCTCATATTAAGGAGAAATGATTAGGAAGCATATATTTAGTGTTATGCTACAGGCTTTGCAATTTATTGGAAAATTCTCTTTGAATAACTTCTCATTCTCATGGATATATTAACTGCCACAATATACAATTGTATGTATGTATATATATATGTATATGGATTAATAAACTGTCAACACCAACATAACCACTAAATTTGTTAAGTGCAAATTAAAGAAAAGAAATGCCTTGAATCCTTGGGCTCTGTGAAAGCGCAGTCCTATATCTGTCTCTCAAATATATACACAGACAGGTATATACCATATTGCATATGACATAAATAACATAATAGAGAGTTTGTGTGGGTGTCCACACATGTGCACATGTGACTAGGTTGCTGTTGGTGTGTTTCCACATTAAAAGGAATATGTAAGCACAGAATTCACACCTCCATGCTACTCTTCCCCTCATCTCAATTAACTATTTACCAAGTTGTTAAAGACCAATTATAATTGATTTCCTGTTTCTTTTGTCATATTCACGTCTAAAACTCTAGCAAATCTTTCAACTTTGTAGCTAGAGTGTATCCTGAACCCCTACCCCTCCTTCCATCATCATCACTTCTACCCCAGTATAAGCCAAGATGAGTTTAGTATTTCCTGGATTATTGCAGTGGTCTCCTATCCGACTCTTCATACCCATTCTTAACCACATCCCCTTTCAGAAAACCAATCCTCTGCAAGGTGAAAGGAATACCATTTTTAGAAAAGAAAAAAATCGTACAAAACCACAACCCTGCCTGAAAACTTCTAAGACTTTCAGTTACACTTAGTTGCAATAAAATCCAAACTGTTTTTGGCTCCTGCCCTCCTGGCTAACCTTGTCTGGCACCGTCCCACCTGGCTTTCTTCCCACTTTACGACTGCTCCTGCTCAGTCTTCATCTCTAGTATCTCAGCTCCTGCCTCACTATCTATTCCCAGAGGGTGTTAAACTCATGAAGTCCTGGAGCCTTTGTCCCAATGACCTTCTGCATGAAATGTTTGTTTTCAGATCTTTTATGGCAGCTTGCTTCTTATAATAACTGTCACCATCTCAGACACAGTTCTTTCCTATTTACCTAATATGAAATGGACATCCCTCAATAAAATATTTCCATCCTCCTCATGGCAATTGTTTGATATTTCTTGTCTAATTATTTCCACTTTTTTTCTGCTTTTCTTCACTGGAAGAAAAGACTAGGAGAGTAAGAATTTTTATCTGTCTTGTTTAACACCATAGCCTGACATCCAAAACAGGGTCTGGCACACAGTAGTTGCTTACTAAACATAGTTGATTGCATATTGTTGAATGGCCATTGGCATATAGATGGTATTTCACAGTAAAAACACAAATCACCCTCTTTGGGGAATATCCATGAAGTGATCTTTTGGCCCTTTCCTAATTAAGATTCCAGACTTTTAGCCTCACAGAAAACAGGAGAAAACCATTAAGAGCAGTCTCAGTAATGGTCTCTTTGCCCTTGGGTCAGGATGTTACAGAGAATGGGCTTAATCTAAAGATTTCCCACCTACGCTCACGCTAATGGAAGATGTAATGTTTGATGTAAGAATTAAGCTGGGGATAATTACCAATTTTTGCCAACCATAAAGCTTTTCAAAATTATTGGAGAACTGGGAGCTGAATGACGAGAAGTGAGAAGCACTTATTTTATAACTTAGGAAGCACTTGAGCTATTCTGAGTTCCATATACTCTATATTATGCCTCCCAAAAATAATAGCAATCTGCTCTTCTCACCCTCTAGATGAAAGATGGACCAAAATTGCATCAAAAGCATGCAGCATCTTGAACTATGCTTCTTTTTAAGTTAATCAAAGTGTGTGGAAATGATCAAAGGGATAATACAAATAGAAGGTAATCATGACGTCGTAACAAAGAGCTTGCCAATAGCTAACAAAGGGAACAGTAGCTAAAATGGTGTGCTTGTTTTCTTGAACAAGGAAACACACACAGACAAAAGGCTTTAGTTAATGTTATTTGAGTTTCTCCTATTTTTGCAGCAGTCATAAAATCTTAGGGCAGGCCATGTGTATTTAGTGCTGGTCTTGAGAACTGCAAGTCATCCTCATTCTAACTGTTTCACTCATAGTTAGGTCAGTGGAGTAAACCCACTGACCCCACTGATCCCAATTCTCAGTGGAGTCAATCCAGTGACTTAACTATGATCTTCTCTAGGGTCAGAACTTACTGTCTATTCAGGCATTTCTCCAAAGAAGATATACAAATGGCCAACGGGTATATGAAAATGTGCTCAACATCACTAATCTTCAGAGGTTAAAACTTGCAAGTTAAAACTACAATGGTTAGGATGGCTATTATCAAAAACAAACTAGCAAACAAATCAAGCCAAAGATAAATGTCAGCAAGGATGTGGAGAAATTGGCACCCTTAAACATCATTGGTGGGAATGTAGAGTGGTGCAGCCTCTACAGGAAAGTTTGATGTTTCCCTCCAAATTAAAAATACCATATGATCCAGCAATCCCACTTCTGGGCATATACACAGAATAATTGAAATCAGGATCGCAAATATTTCTAACCCTTGTTCATTGCATCATTGTTCACAGTAGCCAAGATATGGGAACAACACAACTGTCATTCAACAGATGAATCAAAATGTGTTATATACGTACAATGGAATATTATTCAGTCTTTAAAAAGAAAACAGTCTTCCTATTTGCAATAACATGGTTATGCCTAGAGGACATTAATGGTAAGTGAAAAAAGACAGTCACAGAAGACAAAAACAGAAGGATTCTACTTACATGGGGTACCTAAACTAGTCAAATTTATAGATACAAAGAATAGAACGATAGACACCAGGAGATGAGGGCAAGGGAAATGGGGAATTGTTTCTCAATGATAATAAAGTTTCTGTTTTCTAATAAGTCTTAGAGATCTACCATACATTGTAATACCTACAGTTAACAATATGGCACTGTGCACGTTAAAATATTCTAAGAGTACAGATGTCACGTGAAGTAATTTTGCAAAATAAATAAAAACCAAACAAACCCACAAAAGAATACAAGAAAATTTCTGGAGGTGACGGATATGCTTCATACCATCTTTGTAGTGGTGATACCATGGGTGTATGCATATGTCCCAACTCATCAAGATGAATATATTAATTGTGTGCAATTTTTTTTTTTGTATATTAGTTGTACCTCAGTAAAGCTTAAAAAACAGGAAACAAACAAAGCCAGGCATGGTGGCTCACACCTATAATTCCAGCACTTTGGGAAGCTAAGGTGGGCTGATCACTTGAGGTCAGGAGTTCAAGACCAGCGCGGCTAACATAGCGAAAACTCATGTCTACCAAAAAACACAAAAAATTTAGTTGGGTGTGGTGGCACATGCCTGTAGTCCCAGCTACTCGGGAGGCTGAGGTGGGAGACTCACTTGAACCCAGGAGGCAGAGGTTACAGTAAGCCAAGTTGTGCAACTGCATTCCAGCCTGGGTGACAGAGTGAAACCCTGTGCCAAGCAACAATTACTAAAACAGGACACAAACAAAAGAATATTGTTTCTAAGGTAGCTAGAGCTTAAAAGCTAAATATATATAACAAATCCACTTAGCATCAGAATTGCTCCAACAAAGGAAAAAGGAATGGTTTCATGCCAGTTCTGAGTTGAATGTTTGGTTTCCCTATAAGGCTGGCTAAGCAAACTTTATTTAAGAGGCATACACTGTAAAAATTTCAGCATAAGGAAAATGAATGGTCTCAATATAGGAGGTTTTGGAGTTTCCATGGGTTTAGATACTAGAAAACCTGCTGCCTCCACAGTTTCCACACCTTTTCCTCAGCAAAATGTTACACAGTTGTGTTGAAGACACTTGTGGCCTCTAATGGCCAGATAATGGACCACAATAAAAGTTATGGGTCCCCAGCTGGGGTGAAGTTCATAATGGTTGGCAAGATCCATTATTTGACCATTAGGATCAAGGGGAGACAATTGTCAACCAAAAAGAAAAAAATATTTCATTACATGTATTCCTTTTATTTGAGAAAAAAAAATTCCAATTCCCCATAGAGCGTGTGGCAATTTTCCTACATATACAAGTTTCTTTATACCCATCCTGTCTGTATTTTTAGAAAGCTTTCAATGCATAAATGCATTATGTCAACCTAAGTTGATGGATTGTGATTGTGGCTTCACACTGGATTTCTAAGTAATTAATTACAATTTTCAGTGTTTTAAAAGAAACAAGAGAACAACAATAAGAGAAAATATAAAGAATAGATTGAGTTCAGGTGAAATCTCTCTGTCCTCAATTTAAGTATGTTCCACAACACAACATTTGAACAACATCATATATTCTGGATATCTGTCCCCTGATTTAGAAAGAGCCAAGACTCTTTCAATGACAACAGTGGTGAGTTATTATTCCAGTGTCTTAGTAATATTTCTTTAGAAATCAATAAATACATTTTTAGCCATTTCATTCTGCCTTCTGGGACTGTTGATATTTTAGTTGTTGTTTTCTGGTGAACATAATGGTAGCATGATATCAATATCCATTTTTTTAAAAAAAAACAAACAATATAATGCCTGTAATTCTTTCCTTTGTCCCTCTCACCTTTGGAGGAAACTAAAGTCAAGGTACAGTAATTCATGGTCTATGGTGTGTGCTTGGGATGGGGGAAGCATGACCATACTTCGTGAGCCTTAGGATCTATTCAAATCCTAAAACTGTCCCTCTTGAGTGATTGTTATTATCTGTCTGAGACCTTTTCTTATCAAAGAAGAGTCTAGTCGTGATCCTAAGGTAGCTCTTCACTTTGAGGAGTTGCATATTCAGCCTTGGTTCAGTGATCAGAGAAGTACATGTTAATGTAGTTTGCTTGGAAATGTAAATATTCTATTTAAAATAATATTATGCAGCATAAGTAAATATTTCTAGTGCTTTTTATAGTTAAATTTATATGAATCATCCCCTTTATGCCACATAAGAGATAAATTTCTTTTTTTTTTTTTTTTTTAAAGAGACAGGGTCTTGCTCTGTCACCTAGGCTGGAGTACAGTGGCATGATCATAACTCACTGTAGCCTAGAACTCCTGGGCTCAAAGATCCTCCTGCCTCAGCCACTGGCATATCTGTGACCACAGGCATGTGCTACCACTAACAGCTAACTATAAAAAAAATTGTAGAGATATTTCGATGTTGCTCATGCTTGTCTTGAACTCCTGGCCTTAGGCAAACTTTCCACCTCAGCCTCCCAAAGTGCTAGGATTACAAGTGTGAACAACTGCACCCAGCCAAGCTTCAGTTTTTAAAGAACGTGAATATTGATTCAAAGACATCCAAGGCACTTAAAATTACTATTATTATTTTTGAAACTCTTGATAATGTTCTGTTTTAAACTGTTTTTATGTTTTGTGAATACATAATAGATGCATACATTTATGAGATATATGAGATATTTTGATACAGGTATACAATGTGTAATAATCACTTAAGGGTAAATGGGGCATCCATCACCCCAAGAATTTATCATGTCTTTTTTTTTTGAAAGAAAGAAAAAGAGAGAAAAGAAGAAAGAAAGAAAGATTGAAAGAAAGAAAGAAAGAAAAAAAAAGAATGTAAGAATGAAAGAAAGAGGGAGAGAGAACAGGATTCTTGTTCTATTGCCCAGGCTAGAATATAGTCTAAAAATGGGTATTAAAAACCTCTTTTATGCCAATAATTGTGCTTAACAATGGAGACAGGAAGGAATAAGGGATGAAAATGACAAGCAAGTAGCCAACCAATATTTTATTTAAACCTGTGAAATGCTATGCAATTGCTGAGGAGTGATTTACTTCCAATTATGTGGTCACTTTTAAAATAGGTGTAATGTGATACTGAGAAAAATGTATGTTTTGTGGATTTGGGGTG
>CAUYLG010069810.1:0-35499 GCA_963573385.1 Cacajao melanocephalus
AAGAAAGTCATTGGTAGCTTGATGGGGATATCATTGAATATACAGATCTTGCTTTTTTGGCAACAATTCTGCAGGCTCACATGGCACCGTATTCTTCACAGTGTACCAGATCGGGAGGCAGGAGACATCAATTTGCCTCAAAACTGATGATGGTAACTTTGATCGCTTAGCTAAAAGGGGATGCCTGCCAGGTTCCTCTTTTGTAAATTTTTTTTTGTCATTAACAGGTAATCTATGGATTTTTGGAAATGTTGTTAATATGTAGAAAGGCTCAGAGATAGTACATTTTAGTTATTTATTTTTTAGGTGTACATAGGTCCTGGGACAACCTTCATCTCATCTGTTGACATACAGGGAAACTGAGGCCGGAAAGGAGGAAACACTTGCCCAAGATCACGTTGTAAAGCCCAAGGCCAGATTCGAGTTTGGCTCCCTTTGCTCTTGTCTACCTGTGACCACCCCTAGGGGTCAGGAAGTGGAGGCCGTGGAGGGGGGTGCTGGAGATGGTTGCCCTGGGGTGTCACCACCTGCTATGTTGAGTGTCACCAACATAGCCCAGCACTTCACTACCCACCCCAAAAGTCCCTCTGAAGGGCAGCACCCTATTCCCAGGCAACGGCAGAGGAGCCTCAAGGGAAAACCCAAGTGGCCAGGGTTTGACTCGAGACAAAGCCAGGTGTGCACTAGCTTCAGCCACACCTGAATGGAGACCAGGCAGTTCACCTGTGGCAGGTGGCAGCTGAGCCTTGGCCCTGGGGGGCCCTGCTGGGGGCCCAACATTAGAGATGTGGGGTCACCTCCTGCTTCTGGCAGTGAACCATAAGTATTCCCCCCAGGGGAGCAGAAATCACACATCATTCATCAAACTACGGCTGGGAAAAGCTAAATTCACTCTGAGAAGACAAGCCAACAAGGCTCTTATCCCAGGCTCTGGAGGCTGCAAATTCCAGCGCCGCTTTGATTGGGGCTGGGTATAATGCTCAGTGGGGACTCAGGCAGGGTGATCCGGGGATGGGTTGGAATTATAACCAGAATCATTGTCTTTCCTTTTTAAATTTTCCAGTGGTGCTGTGGGCTGATACTACCTTCACACATACAGAGAATCATCAAGGTCTGGTTTAAAAGAGAGTTCTGTTGGAGGAATGATTTGCCAGAAAAAAATAAAAGATAGAAGAGAGTTTTTTTTCTTTTTTTTTTTTTTTTTTTAAGGCAGCGTTTAACTGTGTTGCCCAGGCTGGAGTGCAGTGGCACAATCACAACTCATTGCGGCCTCAACTACTTCCTGGGCTCAGGTGGTTCTCCAACCTCAGCCTCCCAAGTAGCAAGAACCACAGGTTCACTCCACCACACTCAGCTAATTTAAAAAAATTTTTTTTGTAGCGATGGGGTTTCTGCATGTGTCCCTAGCTGGTCTCAAACTCCAGGGTTCAAGTGATTCACCCAGATCAGCCCCCCAAAGTTCTGGAATTACAGATGTCACCACGACACCCAGCCCCATCACTAAATGTGACTGTGGTTCAGCTAGACAGGGAGCTCTGCTGCAGGGAAGCAAACATGATCATTCATTCACTCATTTGTTATTTAGATAGCTAATCAGCACCTGCTCTGTGCCAGACCCTACTCCAGGAACTGAGAATATAGCAGTGGTCAGAACAGACATGTTCCTTGTCCTTAGGATGCTTATAGTCTAGTGAGAAAGACTGACATTAAAAGGCATAATCTGGCTGGGCATGGTGACTCATGCCTGTAATCCCAGCACTTTGGGAGGCCGAGGCAGGCAGATCATCTGAGGCCAGGAGTTCGAGACCAGCCTGGTCAACATGGCAAAACCCCGTCTCTACTAAAAATACAAAAATTAGCCGGATGTGTTGGCACATGCCTGTAGATACTTGGGAAGCTGAAGCATGAGAATGACTTGAACCTGAGAGGCAGAGGTTGAAATGAGCTGAGATCACATCACTGCACTCCAGCCTGGGCGATAGAGCAACACTTTAGGTGTTTTTTGAAAAAGGGCATACTCCTATAATTCATCATCGTCATTGTTGCCATCACAATGAATGATATATTTAGGGGACAAGTTCTTCACCTTCATAGGCACCGTCTTAGAGGGGAAGGGGCTATGCTTCTCCAAGATCGTGTCTAGTCTAGTTTCTGCTTTGAAACTAGTGGAAAGTCCTCCTGTTCAACCATGGGCTGTGCCTGCCTATCCATCTTGGCTTTTCTTATGAAGTAGGTGGTGCCAACATCTCTCCAGTTGTCCTCTTCCATTCCACTGCTGAGGGAAGCCCTAGGAAGTCACAGCCAGGAAGTAGCTCATCCTTAATGATGACATGGAGCCCTGGAGAGAGCAGAAACATAGGAGGTAGAGAGACCCTGGTCCAAATCCCATCTCCGACACGTCACGCTGTGTGACCTTGGGTAAGTCAGTCACTCTCTCTGAACCTCATCCCTCATTTGCAAAGCAGGACAAGTCATGCCCACTTCCAGGGTCATGGTGAGGACTGGAAGGAATATATTCACACTGCCTAGCCCAATGCCAATAGCAGTAATAACAAAATCATATTTTGATGTGCCAGGTACTGGTCAAGACAGACTAGCTCATTTAAACCTCACAGTAATCCAGTGATGTAGGTAGAATTGTTACAGATGAAGAAATTCAAGCACAGAGAGGTGAAGTGATTTAGGTGGGCTCACTGAGCCAGGGAGCAGTAAACAAAGGTTCAGAATCTACACCGTATCCACTATGCCATGCGTCGAATAGCCAGGGTCAGTGCCTCTTTGCTGGCGTTACATCTTTGCCTCCTAGTATTCTTGCTAACTGCCAGTCCACACTTCTCATCTCCTTTTCTTATCAGGCGAAGGGCATCTGGACTCAGCTGATCTTTGTGAGGGTGTTACAAAAACTACATACAATTCTAAATAGGTACCAGCAGGGGGCACCAGAGGATCGTGGATAAACCCGTGCAGAGCCTCAGAAGCCAGGCAGAAAAAGCCTTAGAAGCCAGGCAGAAAAATCCTTAGGAGGCTGAATTAGGAGAGCTGGCAGTTTCACAACAGCGAGTGACGTGTCCAAGCTGGCCTGGTGCACAATGGGCAAAATTATTCCTGATTTTGCCCCTGTGGGGAGATAGAATCCTGCCTTCTCACTGGAAGGACCCTGCTCCACAGAGTGCCCAGTATAGTTGGTCAATACATATTTCTGCATAAATAAATATATAGATTTGAACCGGGAAGAAGTTAAGGAAGCCTGGGAGGGCTTCAATACAGACAGCAAGAGGGAGCTATCTGGCGGGGCAGGGGAACTGAACTCATGAGGGTCCTGTGCAAGGAAGAGGCCACTGAGATGTTGCAGCTACATCTATGAAGGTGAGGCCAGGATAAGGAAATGCCAAGAGGCCCTAGGGCACCAGGGACCTGCAAGAGTGGGAGTCATGGTAGGCTGAGAAATGGCCCCTTGCAAAATATGCACTCCTTCAAAAAAAGCAGGGAGATCTTTGCAGATGTGATGAAGGCAAGGCTCTTGGGTTGGGAGATGATCCCTAAATGCCATTACACGTACCCTTACAGGAGGAGGCAGAGGGAGATTTGACACACGGCAGAGATGGAGCCAGTTGTAGTGGCTCATGCCTGTAATCCCAGCACTTTGGGAGGCCCAGGTGGGTGGATCGCTTGAGGTCAGGAGTTCGAGACTAGCCTGGCCAACATGGTAAAACCCCGTCTCTACAAAAAACACAAAAATTAGCCAGGTGTGGTGATACATGCCTGTTGTCCCAGCTACTTGAGAGGCTGAGGTGGGAGAATTACTAGAACCTGGGAGGTGGAGGTTGCAGTGAGCCGAGATTATACCAGTGCACTCCATCCAGCCTGGGTGACCAAAAAAAAAAAAAAAAAAAAGGCACTGTGGAGATGGAACCTAGAGAAACTTAAATGTGTCAGCCTTGAAGACTGGCATTATGCAGCCACAAGCCAAGGAAAGTTGGCATCCCCTTGAGATTGGAGGGGAGAAGGGGGTGGGTTCTCCTCTGGAGCCTTCAGAGGGGCCCTGCTGATAACCTCAATTTTAATTCAGCCATTCTGATTTCAGGCTTCCGGCCTCTAGGGCTGTGAGAAAATAAATTTGCATTGTTTTCAATGTGCATGGTCATTTGTTACAGCAGCCACAGGAAAGGAACCCAGACGCAGGGAGAGGGAGCGAGGTTACTGCGCTACTTAGAGAGGACCTGCAGGCAGAGAGACACAGCTACCGGCAGAGCCCTGGCTGGGCCTGGGGGGACGCTAGCTGCCTCTTCCTCCCCCTCCTGCTGCAGTCCTCTGTCGGTGCCTCCCGTGGGCTGACCCCAGCCAGAAAGTGACAAGCAGGCAAGGGAGCCATAGGTGATGCCGTCCATCAGGCCAGCCTCCTGGGCACAGAGCTGGGCGGTTGAGGGGGACACATGGCTCATGGCCAGCACACCCGCTCTGTGCCCAGCATGCACCTGTGTACCCAGCCAAGACCTCCATTCCCCAGGACGGCTCCAGATTTGGGTGGATTTTCCTGTCTTCAACAATGGCAACTTATGTTCATTGCAATGCGCCTTACCTTTGGTGCTTTGGAAGTGCTTTCTTGAAAACACCTTGATGGATCAGGAAAAAAAAAAGAGTTATCCATTTGACTGCAAATGTCTTAATTTTGAGCTTGGGCAAACAGGGTGACTTAATAAATGTGAGTCAGAAGTCCTACCCTCAAAGAACCTCAACCTAACTATATTTCATACATTCTCAAGAAGGGGACACCCAATAGTAACAGGCAGTACTTGGTGATCAACTGGTGGGATTCAGGCCGAGTAGATATAATCCAAAACAGCCCCCAAATCCCAGGAGGTGTGTTTGTGGAGTGGATAAAAGCATGCACTTTGGAGTCATCTGCTTGGGTTTGTAATCCCAGCTCTTCCTCTTAAGAGCTGTGTCACCTGGGGCAAGACACTTAACCTCTCTGTGCCTCATTTTTCTTACCTGCAAAATGGGTATAAGTGATGATAGTGGTTCTCACATAGGTGTACTGTGGTGAATAAATGAGTTAACAAGCAGATAGCGCATCACACAGTGCCTGGCTGTAGTCAGCACTCCTAAGCGCTTGTTTATCCTTCACTAAAATAAATTAGCAACTTTGGGAGGCTAAGGTCGTGGGGATCACCTGAGCCCAGAAGTTTGAGATCATCTGGGCAACAAGGCAAAACCCTGTCTCTACTAAAAATACCAAAAATTAGCCAGCGTTGTGGCGTGCACCTGTAGCCACAGCTACCTTGGAGGCTGAGGCAAGAGGACCCTTGAGCCCAGGAGGTTGGGGCTGTAGTAAGCTGTGATCACCACTGCCCTCCAGCCTGGGTCATGAGAGTGAGACCCTTTCTCCAAAAAAAAAAAAATCAGCAACAGTTACTAATTGCTTAAGGGCCTGCCATGCATCCTGAATTACCCTAATGAAATCCTTGCCACCGGCCTCCGTGATGGGCTCTACTGTTTCCCCCATTTTACATGCTGAGGAGGCTGAGGTCAGGGACTTGTCCTAGTTCACACAGGGAGAGACAGAGCTGGACTCAAGTCTGGCTGCAAAATTTGTCTTCTTAACTATGACTGCCCGCTGGCTTTAACATGGTGCAGAGATATTTCAGGAAACAGAGGCTTAAGCAGGAGTGTCACAGAGACTTCCCAGCACTGGGCTGTGCCTGAGGTCTTGTGGCTTCCCCATCTAGAAAGACCTCTTCTTGGAAATCCTAGTACACTTTGAACTCAGTGGCACAAAGTGGCTTGGGACATTGGAGGAACTGAGTGGTCTGAATCCATCCTGATTCATGAACTGCTAGAGGAACCACTGAAATGCGAACTGCCTGGCCAGGCCCAGCAGATCCTGAAATAAATAGCACATCCTGATAAGATGGGGATGATTAGCACAGTGCCCTGATGGAATCTGAAGAATTAAAAGGCAATTGTATTCAGAAAACAATTCGTGAGTGTAATGCCCCTTGTATCAGCCTGGCTCTGGCCTCAATCCAAATTGAGGAAATTGAGGAGAGTTTGATAAAGGGGAAAGTTTACCAATGTGTGCATAGGGTGCGGGAGAGCACGGTGCCCAGGGCTACACACAGCGAGGAGCAGGACGTGTCTAGTACTGAAGAGGGAGGGGAGGGCAAGGCCTCTGGACCCATCAAAAGGGGTGTGGGCTGAGTCTGATGGGAACTAGGGCCTGTCAGGCATGTGACCAGCCCAAGGCAACCTTGCAGGGAGGAGCTGGTAGAATAAATGTCCCAGCCCAACGTGCTTTCCTCCCTGCAATCTCTTGTTGGGGATCCCCTTTGGCCAAACCAAACTGGAAGCCAGAGGGCACAGTGGCTCCTGCAGGATCCATTCCAGGCCATCTCCCACTGCCCTGAGCAGCATGGGGAAGGTGGGCTTGGAGACGGGCAGGCAGCAAACAAGTCTGCTGGGAGTTTCTCATCACCTCCTTTCTCCCCAGGGGATGTGCAGGTGGGACTCGGCATCTCTGGGCTCCCTCTTGAGGGTTTAGCCCCTGACCCTTGGGACAAAGATGAGAAAACCATCAACCTGTTACAATGTCGTCAAGCCTGAGGATTAAGTCTCTGAGCACCTTGGAGAGAGGATTTAGTGAAGTGAGGTTGGGGAAGTTGCTTGACTTCTCAGCAACATCGCAATCCAGGGACTTTGCATACGTGTCTCCTAGAATCCTACAGAAAAGCCTGCTTTCTTCACTCCCTTAAGGAACTTGCCCTTCTGACCCAGCAGAATCAGCGAGGCTTAGGAGAGGAGCATTTCGCTTTGTCACTTAATATCTGCATTCAAAATTCAACAGCTGAACTTGGAAGCTGTGTGGCCTTAGGATTGATTAATTAACCTCTCAGCTGGTGTCATGACGACAAACCTCTAGACTAAAACCTGGGTTCCAAGCTCATCTCAGCCATTAGAAGTAGAGGTAGAGTAACTTCCCCAGCTGTGTGACCTTGAGGAAGTCACTCTACCTCTCTGAGCCTTGGTTTTCTCATCTGCGGAATGGAGTGCCTATCTTGACGATTTAATTATGTTCCTCCGAAACTGATGTTAAATTACGAATTCCCAGGTGTGTGACTATGACCTTATTTGGAAATAGGGTTTTTACAGATGTAATAAAGTGAAGACGAGGTTTACTGCAGCAGGTGGGCCCTACTCCAATATAACCAATGTCCTCAGAAGAAGAGAACAGACACAGACACACAGGGGAGGACACCAAGTGACAATGGAGGCCCAGCCTGGAGTGACGCATCTATAGGACAGAGAATGCCAAGACTTGCCGACAACAGCAGACACTAAGGAGAAGACACGGACTCCCCCTGGAGCCTTCGGAGGGAGCAGAGCCCTCCCGACACATTGACTCTGAACTCTGGCCTCCAGAACAGTGATGAATGGATTCTGTTGTTTTAAGGCAAGCAGATTGTGACAATTTGTTACTCCAGCTCTAGAAAGTGAACACTATTTTTCTAGGTACTAAGGTTGCATAACAAATTATCCCAAAACCTGATGGAGTAGCATATCCATTCATTATGCTCATAGATTCACATATGTTAGAATTGGATGAGAAACAGGTGGGCTGGCTTGTCTGGGGCTTCAGAGGCCTCTTCATGTAAGTTCTTAAGCTTCCTCACAGCATGGCAGCTCATCTCCAAGGTGGCTTTCCCTGGGAGCAAGAGAGACAAGCAGAAACTGTATGCATATTTTAAATCTAGCCTCGAAAGTCATGGAGCATCCATTCTGCTATACCCTGTTGGACAGAGCAGTCATGGCCACAAATGCATTTAAGGGCAGCGACACAGACCTGGCCTCTCGGTAGGGTGGGATTCGGGGAGTGTCAGCCACATTGTAAGTAAAGGCACGTGGGATAGGAGCTGCATATGGGATCCTGCATCCTAGGTGCGGGTGTGAGAATTAGACAAGCTCCTGTTCAGCTAAGGGGTTTTGAAGCTGAGAAACACCAGACTGCCCTGCTTGTCAATGAAAGTTGTGTTTATCTATTAGTTACAGTGGAGATGAGGTGAATTCTAGGTGAAGGACGGATGGTCATCTCAAAGACGATGCACAGCTCAGTGAGATTTTCCTGTGGGCTTGATAATTTTTAAAAGTCCCATTTTTCTTTGGGGGGGAAAAGTGCATATTCATGACCATTTTCCCCACTTGGTTAGGCTGAAGGATTTATTTTGTGCTTCTATGAACTTGAAGGCAAAATCAGTTCAACCCAAATGGGAGGGGGTCCAGGCCTGGTGGCTCATGTCTGTAATCCCAGCACCTTGGTAGGCTGAGGCGGGCAGATCACTTGAGTCCAGAAGTTCAGACCAGCCTGGACAACATAGCAAGACCCCCTTTCTACAAAAAATACAAAAAGTTAGCCGGGCATGATTGTGCGTGCCTGTAGTCCCAGCTACTCAGGAGGCTGAGGTGGGAGTTTGAAACTGCAGTGACCGGTGATCGCATCACTGCACTCCTGGGTAACAGAGTGACACCTTGTCCCACAAAACAAAAAACAAATGGAAGGGGAACTCAAACGCTCCCCAAAAAGGGAACCACAGGCTTGTATGGACTGAATTGTTTCTCCCACCCCAATTCATATGTTGAAATCCTAACCTCCTATGCAACTGTATTTGAGACTGGGCCTTTAAGGAGGTAATTAAGGTTAAATGAGGTCATAAGGTGACAAAATAAGACATTGAGGCTACCCGCAAAGGGGATTTTGAATGATGTCTTGGGATCAGAGGGCAAGGCTGGGCCAAGGTGCCGAGATTAAAGTAAGGATGGGGTGAGGGCTGGGTGGGAGCTCCGAGACCTGTCTTCTTCAAAGACGATGTAGCCACCTCTTTGGTAGTTATGGCATAAAACTCTCTTCACCAATAGCCCACCTCCAGTTCTGGGCACATGCCTCCTAAGCTAAGAACTGCGTTTCCTGGGTTCCCTTTCTGCTCCATGTGGCCACGTGACTTACAATGATGAAGAAGGTAATACTGAGTTTGGACAATGTGCCGATTGCTGCTGTAAGCACTTAAAAGTAACCGCCTTCATTTTCATACTGACCTCCCTATTAGGGAGATACTATTATGATTTCCATTTTATAAATGAGACCAAGGCTCAGAAAGGGGAAGTAACTTACCCAAGGTCATACAGTCAGACAGCAGGGGTGTAATCTGTCATATTTTATTTCCAGTGTTGCATTGTATTTGTACAAGTCACGTCGTAACATTATGATTACAATGTTACACTGCCTTTCTCACAAGCGGAGCCAAAGGATCTGTTCATTCAAATGTTTAAGTTCCTACCTTATCCCAAGGCATTTTATTAATACATGCACGATTCCATCTACACCTATGCAAACTACTGGCTCCAAGAATGATCATTATTGTTGTTTTGAGACGGGCATACTCTGTTGCCCAGACTGCCATGATCTCAACTCACTGCAGCCTCGACCTCCCAGGCTTAGGTGATCCTCCCACCTCAGCCTCCTGAGGAGCCAGGACTACAGGCACATACCACCATGCCTGGCTGATATTTGTGTGTGTGCACACACACGCACACACACGGTCTCACTATGTTGCCCAGGCTGGTCTCGAACTCCTGGGCTCGAGGGATCCTCCTGCCTCAGTCCCACAAAGTGCTGGGATTACAGGCGTGAGCCTCCACACCTGGCCAAGAACTATTATGATGCCTGTTTTATAGATGAAGAAGGTGATGCCAGGGAGATTGAGTGACTTGCCCAAGGTCACACAGCTGGAAAGTGGCAGAGCCAGGATTTGAATCCAGGACTCTCTGACTTGGCTTTTCTCTCCATTCTGCCACTAAGTGCAGCCTGCTGGGGAGGGGGCTGGGGAATGAAGTGCCAAGCCCAGAGGGCATGAGAGCCACAAGACCAGCCCGCCTCCTTTCCAGGCTCTCTCTGCCCCTGGGACTCTGCCTCACTCACACGTACACAGCTGCCAGGGATCAAAGTCCTCTCCAAGATGTATTTGCTGTGAGCTCTAAACAAATGAGTGTTACCATGTAGCTAAAAGAAACACTGGGAGGACCCAGTGTATGAAAGCCGACTGGCCTTTAAAGTCCTGTTGATTGATCAGCCTCCTCTTTGGTCTCATGCTCTTAGGGCGCCAGGGTGGAAGGGTGGGGAGACGCCAGCTCTGAGAGCATTGAGGCAGAGCCGTTCGGTAGCTAGGTGGCACCTTCAAACCGCCTAATTCATCTCTGCTTCCCTCCTGGAGAAAACTCCCTTTTCAGTCTATAAATCCGTAAAACTAACACACACAAAATAAACAACTACCATCTATTGAATGAGCATGTTAATTATACTAAGCACTTTGGATACATTATCCTTTTTCAGGCAAACCACAAGGTAGCTGTCTTTATTGGCCCATTTTACAGACAAGGCTAAGAGCACAGAGCTAGTAAGCAGTGAGACTGGATTCCAGTTGGCACTGAGAAAGTATCGATTGATCTGGCCAGGCGAGGTGGCTCACACCTGTAATCCCAGCACTTTGGGAGGCTGAGGTGGGCAGATCACTGGAGGTCAGGAGCTCAAGACCGGCCTGGCCAACATGGCGAAACCCCATCTCTACTAAAGATATAAAAATTAGCCAGGCATGGCGGCAGACACCTATAATCCCAGCTTCTTGGGAGGCTGAAGCAGAAGAATCACTTGAACCCAGGAGGCACAGTTTGTAGTGAGCCGAGATCACACCACTACCCTCCAGCCTGGGCAACAGAGGAAGACTTTCTCAAAAAAAAAAAAAAAAAAATTGATTCATCAAGAGAGAACAGGACACAGATCCTGTTTTTCAGTTGTTCACATTCCTCAGAGGGAGACAGGTAGGGAAATAGACTTTTGTGATTCAGTGTGATGTGGGCTAAGGCGAAGTGGAGTTCATATTCAGCTGCTGCACAGCAAGGTGGGTTAGACCAGTTTTTGGGGTTTTTTTTACTGCAAGTGTTTCTTCTGACTGGGTTAGAGTTGATGGTGATGGGTTATTACTCCAGCTTACCAGGTGTTAGATATTTTGATTGCCACTTTTGGCAGTTTATATGAGAGCCTGAAGGTCACAGAGGAGGCCCTCACCTGCCCACATTGGTCGGCGAAGATAAACCAAAAGAAAGTGGAAGGAGGAGGATCTGACTTGAGGCTGGAAGAAGAACGAGACCGGCAATAAAGGAAGAGAAAAGGTTCCAGGGAGGAAGAACGACCTGTGAGCACAGGGCAGGGATGAGGGAGGACTTGGCATTGGAGAGCCTGGAATGTCTGCATGGTGGGATCACGCAGGGCAAGGGAGGAACCGTGAGAAACCAAACTGGAGACATTCACGTGGCCCTAACCCTCTCAGATCTTGGCCTTACTAAGGAGTTTGGACATTCACCAAAGAGCTTAGGGTTGGCACACCAAGATTTTGGGCAGGGGAAAGAAATGGCAGATCTAACTTCAACCCCATTGACGGTACACAGTCCCCAGGATTGCGAGATGCCACTGCTCACACCAGAGTGCGGCATTTGAGTCTCAAACTCTACACCAGCGATTTTTCCACTGCTGCTCTTCTGTCTTGGGAAACAGAATACTTGGGGACTGAAGACAGATGCTGCATCTGGTGAGAGAAGAGCAACGAGGGCATCTATTTGTTCTGGGCTTTCTGAGTCTCAGTTTGTGGACCTGTTAAAACCAAGATATAATACCACCTGATAATATCATGGTTGTTGTGCGGGTCAGAAATAATGTATGCAAAGTGCCTGCACAGATCACTTTCTCAAAAAAGGCAGCTGGCATCGTCTCAGGTTAGCTTAGTGTTTGTGGCTTTGGAGTTTCTGAGGGTGGGAATTGAAGCCCGTCAAGCACACCAGAAATTTTTATTTTGCCTACGAGAAATGGAAATGGGAGCAAGAGACGGTAGATGGGGTTTGCTACCTGCCAATCAGGTTGCAGGTGCTGAGGGCTCCTTGTATATTCCAGCATTTTTTTCCAGCCTTATATCATGCCTATCTGTCTGTCTGTCTGTCTACCTACCTACCTATCATCTGTGTATGTATGTATCTATAAATCAATCTATCAATCAACTATGTGTGTATCCATCATCTATCAGTCTATCTCATCATGCCTTTCAAAAAATTGTTATCAAAGCATACACACCATTTTATATTTTGCTTACATTTTATAATTCTTATTTTACAAAAAATATTATGTAAAATAGAGATGAGCCTATTTTTGGAATCCAGTAAACATTTAACACTTCTTAGGTGTTATTATTTGTGAACATGCTCATAAATTCTGTTGAATTGATGAATGAAGGAAAAAAAGCAAAGGGAAACGCTTTCTCCCTACCCAGACGTGGCCGGCCACTGAGTATTCTGCTCTATGCATTTCCAGTGTCTTTTTTTCCCTCGGTTCTTACATCTGTATTTTAAGAAGTAAAAGATCACCAGGCGATCTCCTACATGCTATTTCATGGTTAAAAAAATTTAATTGTAAACAGAAAATTCAGCTTTTGAGAAGTGTGGCAGGAAAGATGGCTGGAGCCAGTGCTTTGAGTCAGGTAACTGATGGGTGTCATTGTCATGTGCGGAGTTCCCAGGAACCTCTTCCTTCATCTCTGAGATTTTGTTTCTTGTTTTGAGGCTGAGGCCCTGAATCTAGCTCCAGTATTTTCAAATTAAGCATCAGCTTCTCTGGGCTGCCTTGGTGGACCCTGGTCCTTCTGAGACCTTGCAGTGACAGGAGCAGGGCCCCAAGCCCATCTGGCTCCCCCTTGACCCTCCGTTGTCACGTGGCTGTTCCTCCACTCTCCCGCCCTCCCACCCACCTCTCTCCTACGTGCATCCATAATCATGTGCTTTGGGGAGGGACTGGGTAACAGCTGCCTTTGATCAGCCCAACATCTGGGCTGACGGGTGATCAAAGATGGGAACACTGTGACAGCCGAGCCTGGCTAAATACATGGGTGGGGGAAGGAAAGAGAAGGATAGGCTTGGAGATGGGAGTAGGGAGGAAGAGGGATGGGGGCAGGGAGGTGCAGAAGCAACTCACCAAATCGCAGGGACCTGGTGGAAGGGCAGTGGGTAGAAGCGTGAGCTTTGCCTCTGTGACCTTGACTCTCCGAGCCTCAGTTTTCTTTCCTGTAAAATGGGACAATAATGTGAAGACAAAATGAAGTAAAGAGTAGAACGACCTGTGAGCACAGGGCAGGGATGAGGGAGGACTTGGCGTTGGAGAGCCTGCAACGTCTGCATGGTGGAGACGTTCCAGGAGTGAGAGCTCGTATACACTGCCTGTTGTTGCTGTGCTGGGATTATTGCTGTTCTTATTCCTGGGACCAGTCATGAGGGGAATGAGAGTCTGGTCTTTCCAATAGGTTTAGTGCCTGCGAGTTTGTAATGAACCATTTTGAGCCTCAGTTTCCCCATGGGTAAAATGGAGAGCCATGGCAAGACTCTGGAATTAGACAGGGACAATTTCTTTCCATTTTACCTATGGAGAAACTGAGGTCTTAAGGTGAGAGGTCATGCAATGAGGAAGCAGCCCAATATATTCCCACTTGGGAGTTGCCCCAAATTGGCTGGTCGGGCTCCTGCTCAGGAGTGCTACCAATCAAAAGGGGCCCAAGGCAATGCCACTGGGCATTTTACACAAGCCAAAAATGTATCCACTTTCTCCTACAGCTTGGAGTTTAATAACATCACCACCACTGCCAGCAGCAGGTTATTTTTTGCTTTAGACTTCTCATTAAAATATATGATGTATACAGAAGAGCGCACTTATTCACACATTTGCTTTATCAATAACTGTACCCCACCTCCCCACCCCACTGGAACCAGCCACCAAGTAGAGAAGCAGAGCATTCCCAGCCTCCCTGAAAACCCCTCTTGGACACCCTTCTAGTCACTGTCCCCTCCACTAAGAACCAGGTGAGACAGGCACTGACCTTCATAAACTTTGCCGCCACACTGTGAGGCTAGTGCTATTAGGATGCCCATTTTACAAGTGAGAAAATGGAGGCACAAAGAGTCTAAGTAACTTGTCCAAGGTCACACATTGGTGGGCAGGGCTTCAAAGCTCCAAGTCCTGTCTGTAGTGCTGTAAGCACTTGCTGCTTTCGGGATACTGCTCTTCCGGGGATGGTCGCTTGCAGGGATGATACACTTCCAGTGATGGCACTCTTGGGAGTGGATCAGTAGAGAGGATATATTAGGAAAGCAAGCTTACAAAAAATCCCTGTGTAATGCCTCGGGGCTTCTTTTCATAAACGCAAAGCAAAATTCAATTTGTTGGTATAGGCGGTTTAATTAGGGGAAATTACAGGCGGGAGCATGGTCTTGGGTGTTCACAAGATGTGGTCTTAGATCTCTGCACTGTTAGTCCCTAGACCCAGGGCTTGCCTACCATAGGGAAAGGTGTACATGCTCCAGCAAGACGACTAAAGGCCACACTCCAGAATAGGCAAGAATGCTGTGTGTGTCACGGCCTGCCATACACGTGATAACATCAAGGTTGATGTGTTCTTACACTAGGGACATACAGCAGAAACTGGAGGGTACTCATAGGACTGGGGCTGATCAGAAGTCAGCACGGAGGACTAGCACCCAACCCAGTGTCACTTCTGTGGCAGCACAAGTGGCCAGCAGCTTACTCTTGGGAAAGGGAAAGATGCAGCTGCCTGTGCCCCCGTCTTTGTCTCCTCTCACCTCCTCAATTCTCTTCTCCAAAAGTTTTGTCTGTCCATATGGGGGATGTGCTGCTGGCACCAGAGAGAAGCCCACTTCTCCCTCCTCTGTGGCCTGGCATGCAGGATGTCTCAGCCTGGGCCTGAATGCAGAGCTTGAGGCAAAAGTTCATGTGCAGGCAGTTCTCTTGGGAAGTGATCTAATATGGTTTGGCTGTGTCCCCACCCACATCTCACCTTGAGTTGTAATAATCCCCACATGTCAAGGGCAGGGCCACATGGAGATAATTGAATCATGGGGATTTTTTCCCCCTATACTGTTCTCATAGTAATGAATAAGTCCCACGAGATCTGATGGTTTTATAAAGGGGAGTTCCCCTGCACACAGTCCCTTGCCTGTTGCCATGTAAGACGTGACTTTGCTCCTTCACTTCCCATCATGATTGTGTGGCCTCCCCAGCCATGTGGAACTGTGTGTCTATTAAACCTCTTTCCTTTATAAGTATGCCTTTGTTTTTGAGTCAGAGTCTCACTCTGTCGCCCAGGCTGGAGAGCAGTGGTGCAATCTCAGCTTACGGCAACCTCTGCTTCCTGGATTCAAGCAATTCTCATGCCTCAGCCTCCCCAGTAGTTGAGATTACAGGCATGCACCACCATGCCCAGCTAAGTTTTGTATTTTTTTCTAGTAGAGACGGGTTTTTACCATGTTGGCTAGGCTAGTCTCGAACTCCTGACCTCAAATGATCCACCCACCTCAGCCTCCCAAAGTGCTGGAACTACAGGCGTGAGCCACCCCACCCAGCGTCTAGTATGTCTTTATTAGCAGTGTTAGAATAGACTAATACATGATCCCAGGGAGAAGGAAAAAGGGACAGCATAGGAAGGAGAGGACTTGGCCACCTCTACAGGCATCTGGTGCATATTTTGCAGGATCTGTAAAGCCTTGTGAGAGGCATCTCATCTCAGAAGCGTCTTCCCAGGGCAGGAAGGAGGGAAGCAGTCATTCATGGTCTCCCTTCCCCTGTTGGTCAAGGCAGCCCTGTGGCTTTTAACTCACCCAGCTGTTAGGTTGTGCGATGGTGTGAGCCTTGCTTTACTGAGGGTATCCACAAGCCCCTGCACTAAGCTGGTGGCAGCTGACCTGCAGCTGTTTGCCCCATCAGCAGTAGGGGTAAGGGATGGGCCTGAGTAAATAGGAGCTGGAGACACTGGATGCCACTAGGGAGGCTTCTCAGAGCCCAAGGGCTGAGGCTGGCTCGTTTTCCCCATAGTCAACCAGGCCCCTCCACTCTGAGGGGTCCTTCCTTCTTCCCACCCTCTACCCAGGTGAACACTCTTCTTCCATTCTTTGTCCCAGCACCATCCCTGACAACTCAAGATATCAGCCTATCCCATTTTAAGATACTCTATTATGGGCCGAATTGTGTTTCCCAAATATTACATGTTGAGGTCCTGACCCCCAGTATCTCAGAATGCCACCTTATTTAGAAATAGGCAGGTTGAGTGCAGCGGCTCACGCCTGTAATCCCAGCCCTTTGGGAGGCTGAGATGGATTACTTGAGCAGTTCAAGACCAGCCTGGGCAACATAGAGAGACCCCCATCTCTACAGAAAAAAAAAGTTACCCAGGCATGGTGGCACGGTGGTACACACCTGTGGTCCCAGCTACTCAGGAGCCTGGTGTAGGAGGCTCCTGTGGGTCCAGGAGGTTGATGCTACGGTCAGCTGTGATCATACCACTGCATTCCAGCCTGGGTAGCAGAAAAAAAAACAACACTGTCGCAAAAAAACTTTTTTAAAGGTAGTCACAGAGGTGTAAGTTGTTGAGATGAGGTCATACTGGATAGGGTGGCCCTAAATCTTATAGAATTTATGTCTTTATAAAGAGGGGAACTGTGGATACACACACACACGGAGAACACAATGTCAAGAAGAAGGCAGAGATCCGGGTGAAACATCTACAAGCCAAGGAATGGCAAAGATGCCAGCAATTATCAGAAGCCAGAGAGAGGCATGGGCCAGGTTCACCGACAGAGCCCTCTGAAGGGACCGATCATGCCAACCTGGGTCTTGGACTTTTGTTCTTCCTGAACTGTGAGATAGTAAATTTATTGTTTATATGGTATAAGCCACCCAGTCTGTGGTTTTGTGTGTTTGTTCATTTTGTTGAGATAGGTTCTTGCTCTTTCACTCAGGCTGGAGTGCAGTGGCATGATCATTGCTCACTGGAGCTTCGAACTCCTGGGCTTGAGTGATCCTTCCACCTCTGCCTTCCAAGTAGGTGGGACTACAGTGCACACCTCTTGCCTGGCTAATTATTAAGATTTTTTTTTTTTTTGGTAGAGATGGGGTGTTGCTATGTTGCCCAGGCTTGTCTTGAACTCCTGAGCTCAAGTGATTCTCCCACCTTTGTCTCCCAAAGTGCTGGGATTACAGGCTTGAGCCACCATACTCAGCTCTTCAATATGTGTGTGTGTGTGTGTGGTTTTTTTTTTGTTTTTTGTTTTTTTTTTTAGACAGAGTCTCGTTCTATCCCCAAGGCTAGAATGCAGTGGTACAATCTTGGCTCACTGCAACCTCTACCTCCCAGGTTCCAGTGATTCTCGTGCCTCAGCCTCCTAAGTAGTTGAGATTATAGGTGCCCACTACCATGCCTGACTAATTTTTGTATTTTTAGTAGAGACAGGGTTTTGCCATGTTGGCCAAGCTGGTCTCAAACATCTAAGCTCAAGTGATCGGTCCACCTTGGCCTCTCAAAGTGCTGGAATTATAAGTATAAGCTACCATGCCCAGCCTATAGTATTTTGTGTAAACAGCCCTAGGAACTAATAAACATCAAGGTATAGAAAATTCAATTCTACCAAAGAGAGAAACTTTTATCTTGGATTTCTTTTGGGTTGTGAGCCACCTGGATAATCAAATGAAACAATGGATCCTCTCTACAAAGAACCCATACCCACAGAGAATTTTGTAGACAACTTTCGGAAGCTCTCCAATACCCTCAAGCCCATTGCTGGCTTTATGGGGTAGTGAAGAAACATCTCTGGGCTGACCAAGTCAAGTAGGCTTGATATACAGATTTTTGTTTGTTATGAGCAACCTTTGTAGAAGCATAAGTCATGAGCAGGGAGAGAAGTCTGTAACTTTTACAGTAAGAGGAGCAGGATGCCAGAAACTGTTGGCAGGGATTTGGTATAAATGCCCAGCAAGGTCGTATCAGAGATGACGACTCACAATAGGGAGGGCTCCTGGGAAGGAGGGACATATCCAGGAACAGGAGCCACTACTTTGCACACCAGCAGAAGTCCCACAAGGTTAATTCATTTTAATCTGATCGCCCAGGTGTCTAGCAGATTTGCACTGTTGATGTCCCACCTAGATTTTCTTTCTTTGACCGCATCTCTGCAAATATTCTGTGGCTTCTAGGAGCTCTGGCTTCTTGTGGTCGCGTCTGTGGCTCTCTCTGGAGGCCTGTTTTGAGGCTACCGGCTGCTCTGCAAGCCCAGAGAGCTGATGGCAACGGGAGAGGGTGCAGCTCTGGGGTGACCCCTAGCTGAAGACTGACGGGTATAGGAACATGAAAGCCCAATTCTCTGCATTGAGTGAGTGGGGATGCGCTCTGAGCCTTAATGTATGCTGAGAGCTCCCCAGCAGGCCGAGCTAGTGCTGAGGCTTTGCTGAAATCTCACCCTGGCTTGGCTTCTTGCCTTCCCCACTTTTCCTCCCCCCATCGCCTATTGGTTTCTCCTGGAGCTCTTCCTTAATAAATCACTTGTGCAAGAGTCCTCAGGTCAGTTCCTGCCTCTGCAAAGCTGACATAAGGCAGGGAGGGTTAGACCGTTCTAAGCCCCTCACCTCCTAAATATTTTCTCAAATATGTTGTGCTGTCTCCTGTGGCCCAGGTCTAAATTGTGCATAAGTGGTACAAGAGAGACTTGAGTACCATGAGAGAGAATAACAGGGGAAACCTCCATTAGTGAATGAGGTGATCAGGGAAGGGGATCTCATATTAAATCATGGTTTCTCCATCGTGCTACTATTGATATTTTGAGCTGGATAATTCTTTGTTGGGAAAGGCTGTCCTGGTCATATCACAGATGCCGACTCACAATAGGGAGCTTTCTGCAGGCTCCTGGGAAGGAGGGACATACCCAGGAACAAGAGCTACTACTTTTAAGATATTGAGCAGAATCTCTGGCGTCTATCCATGAAAGGCCAGGATTCCTCCAGCTGTGAAGATCAAAAATGTCTCCAAGCCAGGTGTGGTGGCTCATGCCTGTAATCTCAGCACTTTGGGAGATTGAGAAGGAAGAATTACTTGAGCCCAGGAGTTCCAGACCAGCCTGGGCAACATAGCAAGACCCTCTCTTGGAAAAAAAAAAAATTAAAACCACTTGGCTGTGGTGTCATGTGCCTGTGGTCCCAACTACTCAGGAGGCTGAGGCAGGAGGACTGATTGAGCCCAGGAAGTCAAGGCTTCAGTGAGCTATGATCATGACGTTGCACTCCAGCCTGGGTGACAGAGCGAGACCCTGTCTTTTTCTTTTTTTAAAAAAAGTCTCCAGACATTTCCAACTGTCCCCTGGCTGAGAACTACTACAGTAAACCAAGGCCTGGGAGAGAAGTAAGGCTTAGCCAAGAGAAGTCAGCATTCCAGGTAACAGGAACAGCACGTGCAAAAGCCCAGCGGCAGGAAGAACTTAGATCACTGGGCGATGACAAAGAAGGGCAGTGCAGCTGAGTACACAGAGAAAGGGGAGAAGTGGTGCGAGACGAAACCAGAAGGGTGGGCCGAGGCCAGATCATACAGGAGCATGCAGGCCACTGCGAAGACTTCAGATCTTGACGGAAATGGAAAGCCACAGATGGGATTTTCCCCATTCAATTTATTTATCAAATGTCTGCTCTGTTCCAGATAATGTGTGAATGAGGGGAGAGAAGGGGTTTCAGAGAAAGGATCTTAATGAGCGATGAGGTCCCCTCTGTGAATATAGTCATAGTTACAAGGGCCAATTTTGTGCATTTCCTCTCAGTTCCACATTCAGTGACATCCTATCAGTAGCTTGACCTCGCACGCAGTGGGCATATTTACACCTCTGAAGTTGGCAAGCGCTACAAATCAGGAAGGACCTCACCCTCCACATGCCTCAAAAGATCACAGTATCCACAAATAGATTTTTACTCCATCCCTCCTTTCTAATCGGATTGCTTTTTCTGTTTCTTGCCTAATTCCCTGGCTCAACTCTTCAGCAAAATGGTGACTAGAAGTGACAAGAATGGCCTTATCATGTTCCTGATCTGAGGGGAAAAGCCTTCGGTCTTTTATCATTAAGTATGGTATTTGCTTAACATTTGATGTTTGAAGTATGGTGGCATAATCATAGCTCACTGCAGCCTCCACCTCCTGGGCTTAAGCAACCCTCCTGCCTCTGCCTCCTGAGTAGCTGGGACTACAGGCATGCACCACCATGCCTGGTTAATTTTTGTATTTTTTATAGAGGTGGGGTCTCACCATGTTGCCCATGCTGGTCTTGAACTCCTGGACTCAAGTGATCTGCCCACCTTGGCCTCCCGGAGTGCTGGGATGTAGGTGTGAGCCGCCATGGCTGGTCATGGTTTCTTATAGATGCCCTTTATCAGGTTGAGGAAGTTCCCTTTGATTCGTAAGTTGTCGAGTATTTTTATTTCTTCATAAAAGGGTGTTAGATTTGCAGAAGGATTTGCAGAGGAGTATGCTCTGGTCTGAATGTTCGTGTCCTGTGAAATCCTAACCCCTAAGGCGCTGGTCTTAGCAGGAGGGGTCTTTGGGAGGTGATTAAGTCATGGGGACAGAGCCATCAGGAAAGGGATTAGTGCCTTATAAAAGATGACACAGAGAGCTCCCTAGTCCCTTTCACCATGTGAAGATGTGGCAAGAAGGCACCATCCCTAAGCCGGAAGATGAACTCTCACTGGACACCTTGATCTTGACCTACCCAGCCTCTGGAACAGTGAGAAGTCTCTGTTGTTTCTAAGCTACCTGCATATGATATTTTGTTATAGCAGCCTGAATGGACAAACACAAGTGTCTTGAGCTGAGTTTTACTTTTAAAACTCCCTCTGGTCATTTTGAAAAAAATGGGGATGACTGAAGGGAGGAGTGGAGGCAGGGAGACAGGGTGGAGGCTGTGTGGTCACCCCATGAGAGATGGCGGCGGCTTCAACTCTGGTAGTGGCAATACAAAGAAGGGCTATTGCCTCAGGAGGTACCATGGAGGGAAGACAACAGCACGTATTGCCCTAGGTTGGGATTCATACAAGCAGAGTCCAGAAGCTGGGGAGGAGCTGAGCGAGAATGTGGTCTCAGGTGCAGTCTGGCCTTGGCCTGACCCTCAGGGGGATACTAGACATAAACGGCATTACAGAATCGTCCCTATATCAGTCAATGATTGGCTGCCCCCGGTGAGGAGTGGTATGGCCTCCAGGGGTCTGCATCTCTAGGTGAAGTGGCTTGACTCAGCCCAGGTTAATTCTCCAGGCAAGGTCGTTGGTGGTTGTAAGCTGCCTGTAGCACTTGCTGCATTTAAAGAATGGGTACCTTAGGGCCAAAGGGGATGAGGGGAGTGAGGGGGATGTCAGCCACATCTACAGCATTTACAGGCCACTTACATGGGATTCCACATTGTGCCTGGAGGGTCAAGAGGAGTCTGGGACCAATGTTTGCACTTGATTCAGCAATATCCTTGAAAAGGTCAGGGTTGGCTAGCGGCGTGTGTGTGTGTATAGTTAGTAAGACTAACGAACCACACAGCTTTTCCCAGGACAGAAGGGTTTCCCAGGATGCAAGACTTTCTGTTAAAATCGGGAGAGTCCCAGGCAAACCAGGATGATAAATCATCCTATTGGTGGAAGGTGGGCTGAACCACCTAATCCATAGGATTCTCCTATATCATCTTTACCTGCAGACCAGAGGTGACCACCTCTACTAAGTCTATTGCTAATAATATGTCACAATAACCTGATAAGCTAAAGCATCTTCCAGATGTTCCCTTATTTTCCTCCTAGTGGTAGCTGAAGATGGTAGTTTGGTGGCTGTTGACCTGAGCCCTAGTTTTGAAGATGGGGAGATTCTGACTCAAGATTAGTTCTTCTGTGCTGATGGGTCATGCAGCTGAGTCAGAGGATCCACCCTCCTGTTTCTGCTTCCCAACTGCTGCCAGAGAGTAGGACTCTCATTTCTGGCCTTCCCACATTTACATCTTTCTATTGTAGAATCTCTCTCTCTAAAAAGAGAGAGTGACTTAGATCACTGCATTAGTCTGTTTTCACGCTGCTGATAAAGACATACTCGAGACTGGGCAATTTACGAAAGAAACAGGTTTAATTGGACTCACAGTTCCCCGTGGCTGGGGAGGCCTCACAATCATGGCAGAAGCCATGGAGGAGCAAGTCACATCTTACATGGATGGCAGCAGGCAAAGAGAGAGCTTGTGCAGGGCAACACCTGTTTTTAAAACCATCCGATCTCGTGAGACCCACTCACTATCATCGGAACAACACAGGAAAACCCACCCCCATAATTCAATCATCTCCCACAAGGTGGCTCTGACACCACATGGGAGTTATATCACAAAGGCTTCTTTATATTTCCAGCCCACCAAAGGCTCCAGCTGCCTCAGAGCCCACCCTGGCTTTCTTCTCCACAAGGATGGGAGATGCAAATACCCTTCTTATAAAATGACTATCTTCTGGACCGTCCTCCCAGGCTCTGCCAAGATACACACAGTCTCTGCCTTTCCTCCTGAGCCCCCTGCCCAGCTGTCTTGGAGAGAATGAGCCACTTGTGAGCCCTGCAGGGCCGACCTGTCCAGGGTGGTCCACTGGCATACCCTTGAGCCTGACCTCCTCTGCCCTGGGCTTGGCTGGCCCTGTCTAGGGAACTGGCTGGACTCCCTGGGGCTCCTGGGCAGCTCATGACCAGGGAAGAGAAAACCACCTCCTATGCTGGTCAGACTTTTGAGTTTTCTTGGAAGTGTTTGATGATTTTTCAAAACCTTAGTCTATTTCTTTTCCAAAAGCAACTCATAAAACAATCTTGCAGCCAAAGGAAATGCATCCTGGTTGGGCACCACCCAAGCATGGGCAAGCTGATGAAGACAGATTTCTTTTTACGCCTTTCTGCCTAGGGTTTTAAGAATGTGATAACTTGGTCTTATGTTCTCAACATTTAGGGAAGGTTGTGTGTGTGTGTATGTGTGTGTGTGTGTGTTTCAAATGTGTCATTTAGTGATTCCAGGTTTCTGGATCCTGAGAATATCCTAGTTTAGCCATTCTGCCTCCTGCCCCCATAAGAGTCTCTACAGGCTAGTCATCACCCCCTTTTGAATGGAATTTGAAAAGGAATCTATTGCATAAATTGTAGCATGTTGAGGATGGAGAGATGAGGGGGTGTTCAGGCTGACAGCCCACATGGAGCTCTGACCTGGACCCCCTGTGATATCTAGAATTGCAGGCACTTTGCCTATTTGAGGTGGGACAGGAGGAAGGGAGGCTGCCGCATGCTCCAGAGGAAGGTTGCAATGCTGGGCAGCTCAGGAAGCACCTTGGGAAGCCCTCTTCTTCTAATATTAGCTGCCTTGGTGGATTCAAGCCCACCCAAGCATATCAGACACATGAAAACAACCTCAGCCTGCATCAGCAGAGGGGTCGAAGACTCAAACCTTCAGTTTGGGAGGTATCTTAGGCTGGACTCCCCTTGAAGCCAACCCAGAGACAGTGAACCCAGTGAAAGTAGTTTATTTGGGAGACGAGCCCAGGAAGCACTCGGAAAGCAGCAGGGAAGTGAGACAAGGAAGAGACCGAACCAAGCCCATGGCTCCAGAACCGTCTCTTATTCTCCAGTCATAACAGAAAAAGCTTTGACTTGGTGGCTGGTAGTCCTGTGTTAAAAACAACTAAGTTGTCTAAAATGCAGCACTTTAAAAACCTGTGTATAGTATGTATGAGTCTGCGCCAGCTTCTATAACAAAGTGCTACAGACTGGGTAGCTTACATAGAAATATCTTCTCTCACCATTCTGGGGGTGGAAGTCCAAGATCAAGGTGTAAACAGGATTGGTTGCTTCTGGGGCCTCTCTCTTGGCTTGCTGTTGGCCTCCTCCCTGTGTCTTCACATGGTCATCCCTCTGTGTGTGTGTGTCTGTGTCATAATCTCTTTAGGACACCAATCATATTGGATTAAGGCCCACCCTAACAACCTCCTTTAGCTGAATTACCTCTTTAAAGACCCTATCTCTGGCCAGGCGTGGTGGCTCATGCCTGTGATCCCAGCACTTTGGAAGGCCGAGGCAGGTGGATCACTTGAGGTCAGGAGTTCAAGACCAGCTTGGCCAACATAGTGAAAGTCTCTCTCTACTAAAAATACAAAAATTAGCTGGGCATGGTGGCAGGTACCTATAATCCCAGCTACTTGGGAGGCTGAGGCAGAAGAATCACTTGAACCTGACTAAGTCAAGTGACTGACTTAGATCACTGCACAGATCACAGGAGGTGGAGGTTGCAGTGAGCTGAGACTCTGCCATTGCACTCCAGCCTGGGTGACAAGAGCAAAACTCTATCTAAAAAACAAACAAACAAAACCTATCTCCAAATACAATTCCATTCTGAAGTACTGGGGTTAGGAATTGAATTAACCATTTTTTAGAGACAGGGTCTCATTGTGTTGCCCAGGCTAGAGCGCTGTGGTGCAGCCATAGCTCGCTGCAGCCTCAAGCTCCCAGGCTCAACAGTTCTCCCACCCCAGCTTCCCTGCTTGCTGGGACTACAGGCATGTGCCACCACGTTCAGCTTAAGAATTTAACATATGAATTTTGCAGGGTACAATTTAGCCAATAACAGATAGTGACACTGGAAGTTGTATTGCAAGCCGCAGGAACATTTTTGCCTACTATTAGGATGGTTGAGTTTATCGTTTGTCCTGGAGGTATCTTTATTCTCTACAATGCAGTTCCTTAATATATTCCATTAAGTGATCATCTTTAAGAGGCTTCTTGACTGTGGCATCCAGCACACACTATGGTGAACTCACCCCACTACGAATCATTTCTAACGCCTTGTCTGAATTAGGGATTTAGGCTAACAAGGAGTTACAAGATATGTATAACATGAAAACTTTGTAGGAATTCAAAGATAATGCAAATTCTTCTTCAAGTGTGTCATTTGAATATGAGGGGGGAGAGAGAGAGAGAGACACTTTTTTTTTTTCAATAAAGTCTCACTCTGTCACCCAGGTTGGAGTCCAATGGCATGATCTTGGCTCACTGCAACCTCTGCCTCCTGAGTTCAAGCAACTGTTTTGCCTTAGGCTCCTAAGTAGCTGGGATTACAGGTGGCTTCCATGAGCATTGCACACTCACAGGGACTGAGATTGTTCTGGGTGGGGGTTCTCAGGCTTGACATCATCAGGGAGTGCTGAAAACTCCTGATGCCAGGCCCTGCTCAGACCAATTACAGTCAGGTTTTCTGGGGGTGGGGCCTGGCATCAGGGCTTTTAAAACATCCCCGGTGACTCCACTGTGCAGCCAGAATGTAGAAAACACCTTCTTAGACTAATGCATCTTCCCCAAGTAATACTTTGTTGTTCAAAGTAAAATAATGGAGAAGGATCATGTAATATGAAAACTTTGTAAGAATTCAAAGATAATGCAAATTCTTCTCCTCTAAGGAGTATATATTATACGTATAATATATGTTGTATGTTATAGTATATAATTACAATGTATGGTTGATTTATATATATGGTTTTCTTTTTTCAAGAAAGTCTCACTCTGTCACCCAGGCTAGAGTCCAATGGCATGATCTTAGCTCACTGCAACCTCCGCCTCCTGGGTTCAAGCAATTGTTTTGCCTTAGGCTCCTAAGTAGCTGGGATTACAGGCATGTGCCACCACGTGCAGCTAATTTTTTGTATTTTTGGTAGAGGCAGGGTTTCACCATGTTGGCCAGGCTGGTCTCAAACTCCTGACCTCAGTGATCCACCCACCTTGGCCTCTGAAAGTGCTGGAATTACAGGCATGAGCCACCACGTCCAGCTGATATGTTATATATTAATATATATTATAGAATATATGTTTTGGAGGAAGAGGGATTCTGTTTTCTGATCAGGCATGGGAAGTAATTTGGTTTCTGTCTGTCTGCTTCTGCATAGGATCTTTTATAGGATGTCTTCTATTTCCCCTCCCCTCTCCCATTCTCTACCCCTCTAGACCTTCTCTCCACCCTGTTCTGTGTCCTGCTGACCTGTATGCACCATTCATGTACCCTCTTATCCTTGACTTCTGGTTGGTCTGGCCAACCTGAAGCAGGAGCCTAGACAAAGGAGAGTTAGGTCAGGTTTTTGGTTTCTGTGGCTCCCTCCCTAGAAGATGGTCTTGGGCTCACCACAAAGATCCCTGCTTCTCTCAACTTGTCCTGCTCTGCACATCTCCCTTTGCTTACAAGTTCTGGTAGCTCCTCCCCCCAGCCCCTTCTGGCCTAAGAGTGGTAACAATTTTACTTTTGTTACCCAGGATCCTGTGTCCTCCCTCCTGGTCCCCTTCCACCCGGCCATGCTCCTGCAATGAGTGCTTTTGTAGATCATCCTAACTGCATCATGTCATCCTGTTGGAACCCTAACTAATAGGTTGATTTGCTGTAACTTGCAGGGAACCATCATCATCAATGTAATAAAAATGATAATATTTATTTTTGACCAGATCCTCTCCTACTAAAATCTTTAGGGTTGTTTGTCTATTTACACGGACATGTTAAAATCATAACAGCACCAAGCTGAGACTTTCTTCTCCAGGTAACCTAAAGGGTTGAATAGGAATAAACAATGAGTGAGTTAACGAGTGTGGAATTGGCTTTCTCGAGGTCATTAAATGCTATGTGCACACATTCCATCCTGTTCTGAACCACCAACGCAACATGGTTCACCCTAGTGCTTTAAAAGGCACCTAGGATTTAATCATGGACGGTAAGATACACAGACATGGAAATCACTGCTATGAAGGAAGAAGGCTCCTCACATGTCCCTAGAAACAGGAGACATATCACCTACGGAGGGCCACGTGAGGCAGCACCAGAGTTGGCCAGGAGGTCGTGGAGGAGGCAGGTAAAACGTAGGCAGGAACCTTTACTGTGGCTTTTGCAGGAAGACAAGAAGGGAAGGGTAAGTAGGCTTAGGATTGGCACATTGGGATAATTCCAGCACATTTTGGAACATAGGCACATAGGGGCTGTCCCTACTTGTCTGCCCCCCAGCCCTGGAGTGACTAAGGCAGGGGAACAGTGGCCTGAGTGTGAGCACCCAGGAGAAAAGGTTGCTGGGGTGTGGGCTTCAGATTGGTTGGTTTGCACATGACAGGTGCACTTGCAGGTGAATTCCTTACTATCTCGAGAAATTAGCTAGCCCTGGGAAGAACATTCTCTCCAGGATCAGTGAAGCCCCAGATGTCAACACATCAGAAAACAAGAAGACACCATTCATGCACCTACCTCGCAGCAACCAAAGAGGAAGGGGAAGGAGAAGGGAGGATGACCTTCCCTAGGCCACACGAGAGGTCTGTTACATTTCGCTCATCATAAAAGTGGTGATGAGGTTGCTAATGTCCCTGCTGGTCCCCTGGTGACACTTGTTACCCAGAGTTCGGAACCAGCCAAGGGGTGGGGAAAAGGTAAGAAAGGAAATCGGGAGGGAGGAGACACAGAGCTGGCTGCAGGGCAGTGGTGGGCAGAGCCTTGGCAGAAAGGACTGAAGAGCACTGTGCCCAGTGGGACAGGGAGGTGGTCAAGTCTAGGTAGCCAGGTGACAATCACTGGACAAGCAAACTCTGCCAGGACATGGTAGCCCTGAGGCTCCCAATGCACAGGATCACCTAGGATCACATGAGCACCCAGGGAAGGAGAGGTGGACAGAGGTCAAGAAAGAGGGAATCCTGGGCTCTTCTGCAGTCTACAGTCTATCTGCTCAGCTGGGAACACAAGGACCCAGCGAGGAGTGGGGAATCATCCAAGGTCTCACAATGAGAGTGGGGCAGAGGAGGGTCTGGAATTCAGGTCTTGTTTTTTTTTGAGACAGGGTCTTACTCTGTCACCCAGGCTGGAGTGCAATGGTGTGGTCTCGGCTCACTGCAACCTCCACCTCCCAGGTTCAAGCAATTCTCCCACCTCAGCCTCCTGAATAGCTGGGACTACAGGCGTGTGCCACCACACCTGGCAAATTTTTTTTTGTATTCTTAGTAGAAACAGGGTTTGACTATGTTGGCCAGGCTGGTCTCGAACTCCTGATCTTGTGATCCATCTGCCTTGGCCTCCCAAAGTGCTGGGATTACAAGTGTGAACCACCACACCTGGCTTTTTGTTGTTGTTGTTGTTCAGATGGAGTCTCGTTCTGTCACCCAGGCTGGAGTGTAGTGGCGCGATCTCGGCTCACTGCAACATCCGCTTCCCAGGTTCAAGCAATTCTCCTGCTTCAGCCTCCCAAGTACCTGGGATTACAGGCATGCACCACCACACCCAACTAATTTTTTCTATTTTTAGTAGAGATGGGGTTTCACCATGTTGGCCAGGCTGGTCTCAAACTCCTGACCTCAGGTGATTCACCCTCCTGGGCCTCCCAAAGTGCTGGGATTACAGGCATCAGCCACCACACCTGGCCCTTGGAATTCAGGTCTTCTAATGACAGAGGCACCACAATGGGTCCCCCACATCTCTTTTGACACAGCTGGACCCCTGTGGTAGGTCCCTCTTGGGTTTCTAGCTTCCCTTAGAGATGTGAGATGGGACAACACTCTGGGCTCCATGCTGGCTTCCCTGGGACACATCCCCAATACCTCAGAGTCCAGCATGCAGCCTTTTCTGACCCCAGCTCATTCTGAGCTGACACACACAACTCAGGCCCAGTGTGTTTACTCTCTGAAGCTGCTTCCTAATGCAACTAACACAAAGGGCGAGTTATAGCAGTGCCAAGCCTGGGCACCTCTGTGCTAGATGCCTTTTGAGCACTTAAGTGCTTTGTCTCACTTATTCCTCACTCTAACCCTCAGGCAGGTTTTATCATTTTTCCATCTTACAGATCAGGTCACTGAGGTCCATTTTCCAGCATTTCCAAAAGGGAGAGCAAGTGGGGTAGTGGCCCTTCCCCAGGCAGTGGGGCCTGATATTCATATTTGCACTGTTCCCATATTATGAACTTCCTTGAATGAAGCACTTACTGCTAAGCACTTTTTAATTTTTCAGTGAGCTCTGTTGCCCAGGCTGGGGCCGTGGTGTGATCATAGCTCAGGCTGGTCTCAAACTCCTGGGTGCAAGCAGCCCCTTACACCTCGGCTTCTCAAAGTTTAGGATAAAAGGAATGAGCCACCGTGCCCAGCCTGCTAAGCACTTTATATATGCGATTTCCTCTCTTCCTTGCAACCACCTTATGAAATTGGTGCCATCAACATCCCCATTGATGAGGCAGTTGATGCAGAAAGAGGTGATATGACTTCAGGTGACACGACTAGCCAGTGGTGAAGCTGGGATTTAAATGGAGGCATCACATAAAGTAGGTTAATCACTAACTCTCCATGCCCCGTCCCTTGTCTTGGGTGGAAATATTTGGAGCAGGTGCTATGTGATTTCCCCCAGGGTGCCCAGGTGGAACCCAGCTGAATAATGCACCTGCGAATCGGCTTGCTTTCCTTCCTTATCTCACCACACCCCAGCCCCCTGCTCCCACTCCTGGGGACCACTTCCCCAACCCTTGTGTTGGGTTCTGATTTGGGGAAAACCCAAGGTTAGTTAGTATTAATACTATATCTCTGTTCAAGACAACTTTTCTCAGAATCTAATAATTAAGCATCTCTGTTTACCAGGAGCTAAGAGCCATTTCCATACATTTCCTCCTTCGATATTCTCTATAACCCTAGAAGTACACAGTTTTTATTTTCCTCTTGGTACAGATGAGGAAATGGACTCTCAGACTGAGTCATTCAGTACCATTTGGTCATTTGGTGTAATTTACTTCACCTCCAGACTCTTTGCAATTCCTTTTTTTTTTTTTTTGAGACAGCGTTTCACTCTGTAGTTCGGGCTAGAGTGCAGTGGTGTGATCTTGGCTCACTGCAGCCTCGACCTACTAGACTCAACCTGCCCTCTGTAGCCTCCCGAGTAGCTGGAACTATGGGTGCCTGACACCCTGCCTGAGTTTTTTGTTTTTTGATAGAGATACGGGTTTCACTATGTTGCTCAGCCTGGTCTCAAATGCTGGTCTCAAGTGATTCTCCTGCCTCAGCCTCCCAAAATGCTGGGATTATAGATGTGAGCCACCCAGCCAGCCACGATTCTCATTAATTCACTAGAAAGCACAATAATTGGAAGCAAGGCCTTACAATGCTTAGAAATTCTCTAAATCAGTGGTTCTCCACTAAAGTGGATTTTGCCCTCTCCCCAGGGAACATTTGACAATGTCTGGAAATATATCTGGTCATGACTTGGGATGGGAGTGCAGGTGCTACTGATATGGTTAGCAAGATAAGGCCCCTTAAGGATGTCCATATCCTAATCCCTGGAAACCCATGCATGCATTATGTAACAAGGTAAAGGGAATTAAATCTGCAGATGAATTAAGGCTGCCACTTATTTTACCTTAAAATGGATAGATTATCCTGGATTATATGTGTGGGCAAATGTAATCACAAGGGCCCTTAATTGGGGAAGAAAGAGGTGAAGGACGGGGTGCTGGGAGCTTCTAATGGAACAATCCCAGTGACTCCTCTCAGCACCGGCCCCCTCTGTGACAAGATTCCAGGAGCCAGGGCAAGCAGACCCCATATGTGCACCAATCAATTAAGAAACAAAAAGCCAACCTTTTCCTCTAAAACTCTCTGGTGGGTTGCACATCAGGGAGCGTTTGTTCAACTGAACAAGAGCAACAAAGACTCCATCCTTTATGTAGGTAGAGTTTAGCTGAATGAATTAGTGTCCCCAAAGAATAGATTCTGAATTAGATTCTGAATTAGACACACTTCCTGGCATGAAGGAACACACTGCCTGGATCCGGGTACTGAGTGTCACATTGCATGTGTGACATCACAGTGCATGACCAGGATCTGCATGTGAAAGGAAATTGATGTAATATGGAGGCTCAGAGCGATTCCCAGATGTTTGGAAAGGGGAACCTGGGAAGGCTTCATGGAGGTGGTGATGTTGAAGATGAATCGTGGAGGACAAATTCAAAATACTCATGGAACAAAAAGAAACAATGTAGGGAAAGGGAATGGCACATGCAGAATCATGATTTTTTTTTTGAGGCAGCCTCACTCTGTCGCCCAGGCTGGAGTACAGTGGTGCGATCCAACTCACTGCAACTTCCGCCTCCCAGGTTCAAGTGATTTTTCTGCCTCAGCCTCCCAAGTAGCTGGGACTACAGGCACACGCCACCGTGCCTGGCTAATTTTTGTATTTTTAGTAGAGACAAGGTTTCACCATATTGGCCAGGCTGGTCTTGAAATCCTGACCTCGTGATCTACCCACCTCGGCCTCCCAAAGTGCTGAGATTACAGGTGTGAGCCACTGTGCCCCACCAGAATCATGATTTTCAAATCCCCTAGACAGCAGAATGGAGAGGTTGGGAGTCTGTGAAAAATGGGCACAATGATATTACTTCCCTCATAGATTTATCAATGAGAAGTGTAAGGGAACCCAAGCAAAGAGTCTAGCATACACGAAGGGGTCAGAAAGCATTATTGCAGTAGAATAGTATTAGATTTACCTCTCTAATAGATTTTGCAGTATGGCATGCTTAAGTTTTACAGTTGTATGTCTGTGTTGGCAGGGTGTACTCCAGGCAAAGAAATGAATTTGGAAAATGTCTTAGTCTATGAGACTGTAGACTAGAGTCTATATAAACAAAATAGCGTGAACTAGGTAGCTTATAAACAACAGAAATGTATGCCTTACAGTCCTGGAGGCTGGGAAGTTCAAGATCAAGGTGCCAACAGATTCAAGCATCTGAGGAGGGTCTGTTCCCTGGTTCCTAGATGGCATCTTTTGACTCTGTCCTCACATGGTGGAAAGGACAAGAGATTCTCTGAGGTCTCTTTTATAAGGCCACTGATACCATTCATGAGGGCTCCACCTCCATGACCTATTCACCTTCCAAAAGGCTCCACCTCCTAATGCTATCACCTTTGAGTTTAGTATTTCAACACAAGAATTTTGCAGGGACACAAACATTCAGACCATGGCAGGGATCTCTCTCTCTTTACAAACTTTTGGTAACCTTTCAGCTCTTGGTTCTTACCAGTACATCTACACTGCCCTGAACCTGATCCCACTAAAGAAACACAGCCAATACTTTCATAGTAAAATGTTAATGACTGATATGGTTTGGCTGTTTCCCCCCTCCAAATCCCATCTTGAATTGTAGTTCCCGTAATCCCCACATGTTGTGAGAGACCTGGTGGGAGGTAATTGAATCACAGGGGTGGGTTTTTCCTATGCTGTTCTTGTGATACTAAGTCTCATGAGATCTGATGGTTTTATAAAGGGCAGCTCCCCTGCACATGCTCTCTTGCCTGCCGCCATGTAAGACGTGTCTTTGCTCTTCCTTTGCCTTCCGCCATGATGTTGAGGCCTCCCCAGCCATGTGGAACTGGTTCCATTAAACCTCTTTTTCTTTATAAATTACCCAGTCTTGAGTATTTCTTCCTAGCAATATGAAAATGGACCAATACAGTAAATTGTGATGGTTGATACTGTCAACTCGAAGGATGAAAGTATTATTCCTGGGTGTGTCTATGAGGATGTTGCCAAAGGAAATTAACATTTGAGTCAGTGGACTGGGAGAGGCAGACCTACCCTTGATCTGGGTGGGCACCATAATCAGCTGCTAGTGTAGCTAGGATAAAAGCAGGTGGAGGAACGTGGAAAGACTAGACTGGCAGAGTCTTCTGGCCTCCACCTTTCTCCCCTGCTGGATTCTTCCTGCCCTCAAACATTGGACTCTAAGTTCTTCAGCTCTTGGACTCTTGGACATACACCAGTGGTTTGCCAGGGGCTCTCTGGCCTTTGGCGGCAGGCTGAAGGCTGCACCGTCAGCTTCCCTACTTTTGAGGTTTTGGGATGCAGACTGGCTTCCCACCTCCTCAGCTTGCAGGCAGTCTATTGTGGGACTTCACCTTGTGATGTGAGTGGGTGCTCCTTAATAAACTCCCCTTCATATATACATGTATCCTATTCATCTTGTCCCTCTAGGGAACTCTAATACAATTGATATAATATTAAGGATCTTCCTCCTCTTTTTATTTTTACATGAAATTTCTTTGTATTAAGGGGTTGTCCACTCTATTTGATGCTAGAAATTCCCCATGAATTGCGGAGGGCCAAGAGGTGTTTCTTAGAATCCCCAAAGCCACTTTGGATTGATGGCTTAGGACTTAGGAAGCTCTGGCTCTCATTCCTCCTCTACCAATTAACATGGCCTGTGACCTCGACATGCCACTGCCTCTCTTGGCCATCTATCTTAATAAAAAACTCTCATTTAGTAGATGAAAATATCCAGTTTTTCTCAAAGTGTGGTATGCTTAGCATTGGAGGTATCATGAAGCATTAAAAAAAAAAGGAAAAGGGCTTTATTAAAAAGGTTACCTTTTGTCCGTGTCTAATAATATTGGTTTTCACTTTTATGGTGCGTTAGTTTGCTAGGGCTCCCATCACAAAGTCTTGAAGATAGGGTGGCTTAAATAATGTTAATTTTCTCATGATTCTGGAGGCTAGAAGTCTGAGATCAAGGTGTTGGCAAGGGTGATTCTTTGAGATCCCTTCTCCTTGACTTGGAGATGGCCATCTTCAAGTTCATATGACATTCTCCCTTTATGAATGTCTGTGTCCTAATCTCCTCTTCTTATAAGGAAACCAGTCCTATTGGATTAAGAACCATCTTAATAATCCTGTTTAACTTAATCACCTCTTAAATAGTCATATTCTGAAATACTGAGGGCTAGAACTTCAAAATATGAATTTTGAGGGGTCTCAAATTAGCTCATAAGACATAGTGTTTATATATAAGAATTTGTTTAAAAATATGGTAAAAAGTCAATTTAAATAAACTCTTAAATACATTCATATAGCAAAATTATGAAAGTGGTACAAAATGGCAATTTCTCTTATCTATTGATAAGTGGTAACAAGTGGTCTCAACATTTAGTGGCTTAAAACAGCCACTTAATTTTGTTCATGGTTTTGTGGGACAAGAGTTCAGGAAGGGTTCAGTGGGTAATTTATCTTTGATTCACTTGGGGTCCACTGGGGCAACAGGATCTACTTCCAAGATGGTGTCTTCACTTACATAGCTGGAGCTTTGGTGCTCCTTGTCCTTCTTCACTCTCTCGGTGCCTTATTTTCCATGCCCCCTCTCTCAGGTAGGCTGGGCTGTCTCATAGCATGGTGGCATCAAGGTTGTAGGATTTCTTACAAGGCACTGCCTTGTACAAAGTTTTCAGGAGCTCTGGATGAGGAGATTCAAGGGCTCTTATGACCAACCGTTGGCTGTCCCAGTAAGTCACTTCTGCCACATTCTAATGGTCAGAGTAGTCACTAAGACCAGTCCAGGTTCGGTGGAGGAAAAGTAGATTCCACATCTCTATGGGAGGACGAGCCATGCTAAGCCACTGCACCGGTTTAGAGCTCTCCGAAGTCCCTCCTAGAGGTCATGTGTTTGATTCCACATCTCTGTGCTCTGTGAATCCCGCATCATTTAAATTCAGCCTAACACATTGATACCTTTGGTGCCGTCCCAATATTTAGGTAGCAAACTCATGGTCAGTAGAGATTCAGGCATAAGCTTCCAGCCTGGCTCTGAGAACTGTGTGGGGCTCCCTACCCTCTCCGCCATGGACAGGAATCCTCCCAGCCTTGGGCAAACAGCGGGGAGCTGGCACTGTCTCCTGCTAGACACCTCCTCCTTTTCCTCTTGCTCGTACCATGACTCCCGAGTTATTCTCAGAAGTAAAAGCTTTCCATGCCTGCTCTTCTCTCCTGCAGCCAGGAGTGCAAATTTAGATATTGGAGCCACTCAGGCAGAAAAATGGCCTTGGAATCAGGAAATCAGGGAAGCAGAAACCTGCAGCTGCCACGAAAGGACCACGGAGATGCAGACCAGGTGGCCCCCGCGTGCTGAGGGCTGCGCTGAGGGGGACTGTGGTCACCTCCTCAAGGGGCTTCAGAGACCCCTGGGAAGCCCTTTCTACTCCCTTCCCAGGTTCCACCCACTCGCAGCCCACCCCTGTGCCTGATTGTCTTCCATCGGGAGCACTGTCATAAAGAAAAGATGGAATTCAGTGGGAAGAGTGGAGGACTTGGGGGTTAAAAGATCTGGGGGGTTCATGCCCTGGCTCTGGCCTAACCCACCAGCATTATTATTGGAGGCATGTTAGGTAGATGCTTGTCAGAGTCCTGCATTCTAGGTGCTTTACAGGTGTTCACTTATTTAATCTTCATAACACTTATGAGGCAGGGAGTGTCATCTCCATTTCACAGCTGAAGAAGCTGAAGCTAAGTGTCATGTTTGTGTGTGGAGTGAGGGGGAGGCCAAGAGAGGTAGAGTGACAGAGAGAGAGAGAGAGAGAAAGAGACAGAGAGGGGGTGGGGCAGTGGAGAGGGAAAGGAAGAAGGGAGAGGGAGGAGAGAGAAGGAAAAAGTAAAAGTGGGGGGAAGGTGGGGGGAAGGGGAAGAAGAGAAAGGGAGGAGGGGGAGGAAGGGGAGGGGTAAGAAGGGGAGAAGGGGAGGAAGGGGAGGAGGAGG
>CAUYLG010069811.1:0-133201 GCA_963573385.1 Cacajao melanocephalus
TGGAGTACAATGGTGCAATCTCAGCTCACCACATCCTCTACCTCCCGGGTTCAAGCAATTCTCCTGCCTCAGCCTCCCAGGTAGCTGAGATTACAGGTGCCTGCCACCACACCCAGCTAATTTTTTGTATTTTTAGTAGAGGTGGGGTTTCACTATGTTGGTCAGGCTGGTCTCGAACTCCTGACCTCAGGTGACCCACCCGCCTTGGCCTCCCAAAGTGCTGGGATTACAGGTGTGAGCCACCATGCCCAGCCCTGTTCTGATTCGGTTACTGACAGTGTGATCAGGGGCAGGTCCCTTCCTCTATTTCCTGGGTAGCCTAAGAAATCATCTGAGAACTGGAGGGGCTCTGTCTAATCGAAGGCTGTGACTGGGGAACCTCGGTTTTTGGCAGGGCCCAGGACCTGCCCCTCCATCAGCAGTTCCAGACTTGGAGCCTGGGAGTGTGCATTACCAGGAACATGGAGACCTGGTGGCTACATGTGGAGGTGGGTTCTGATGGTGCTATATTGCTGTGGGCAGATATTCTGGGACTTCTAATAGCCCTGAAATCTTTCCACTGTGGAAAAGTCAACTGAGCCAAAAGCTGGATCTGATGTCGAAGATTTCAGAATCACCCTTCCCCATGGGTGGCATCTTCTTGGAGGTGAAGACCTGCACTGTTGGAGGCAACAAGCACAATCCTGAATCCCACCTCGGCCTCTAGCAGCTGGGGTGTCTGCAGCCTCTGATTTAACCAAGGAAATCTCCAGCCCCCTGCTCTTCGAGGTGGAGCTACCACCTGAAGTAGGATATGACCTAGCCTGAAGGCGCCTAGAAGTTTCAGCTTCTCTATTTTCTTTTCTTTTTTTTTTTTAAACTTTTTTTTTTTTTTAATAATAATGGGGTTTCACCGTGTTGGTCAGGCTGGTCTTGAACTCCCAACTTCAGGTGATCTGCCCGCCTTGGCCTCCAAAGTGCTTGGATGACAGGCGTGAGCCACGACGCCCGGCAGAGCTTCTCTATTTTCATGATCACTAGTATTAGTGTTTCATGATCACTAGTATTTTTTACCTTTTTAAAATACAGTTTATCATCTGGGTACGGTGGCTCATGCCTGTAGTCCCAGCACTTTGGGAGGCAAGGTGGGCAGATCACTTGAGGGCAAATCACTTGAAGTCAGGCGTTCGAGACCAGCCTGGCCAACATGGCGAAACCCCGTCCCTACTAAAAATACAAAAATTAACCAGAAATTGCTTGAACTTGGGAGGCAGATGTTGCAGTGAGCCAAGATTGTGTCACTGCACTCGAGCCTGGGCAACGGAACAAGGCTTCGTCTAAAAAAAATAAAAAACAAAATGTTAACCAGGCATGGTGGTGCGCACTTATAGTCCCAGCTACTAGGGAGGCTGAGGCAAGAGAATTGCTTGAACCTGGGAGGCAGAGGTTGCAGTGAGCCGAGATCGTGCCACTGCACTCCAGCCTGGGTGACAAAGTGAGACTCCGTCTCAAAAGAAATTAATCCCAGGATTATGGAGACCTCTCCAGCAATAATGAAAGAAATTTTGCAGATACATAGAGACAGTCTAGGTAACATTCTTTTTAAAACTGTGTGTACCACTGGCTAACAAGCAAACAAATACCAGAGGTGTCTACACTGGAGTGAAAGAGAACATTCTGCTATAGAACAAAACCTCAAACAGACAAAGTTCCAATAGAAGAAAAGACAAACCACCCCCACCCCAAATTCAAAGCTGCCTTAAAGTAAAACTAGTGGGAGAAAGAATTTCCATCCTCTGAGCGATTTGAAATGAAAACTTCAGAATCATAATAGTGACTTTACCATAATTTTCTGTAATAAAACTTCTATTATAATGGATATGGCAATACAATAAAAGTCCTATTGTTCCAGAAACTGTATTATAACTGAAACAGGATAATTATAGAAATACTTGCGTGAGAATTGCATGTTCAACAGAACCATTGAAAAATCATTCTTCTTAGACTGAAAATAAGTCTTCCCGGCACAGAAGAACTCTTCAACGAGATCTGAAATGCAAGACAAGGTGGGTTTTTTTAAAAAGTCTTTTATAGCAGCATGACCTTCTCATGTCTCGTCAGGGCCATCTGTAAACTTGTCCAAGGGCCCGTCGGGCTCCAGCTCTGAGTTCCACACTTTCTTTGGAATACTAACATCTATGAGTAGATTTTTAAGTAGGGCATCGCTTTATATTCTTTCAATAGACAGATTTCAGGGTGAATCTCGGCTCTAACGAGTTCATTTGTAAATTCTAACTTAGAATTTTAACTGTTTAGAACAGTTGACCTCTGGAACATTTTGTAGAAATCCCGTCCAATGTGGAAGGCATTGCTGGTACTACCACCCTCCCTGATGTTTAGTTTACAAAGCACTTTTCAGTTTTTTCCTCCTTGAATCTTCGAAATAATCCCAGGTTGGTGAAAGCAGGCATTCTCATCCTGATTTTGTATTGGAGGAAACTGAGGATTATCTGTTCGGGAGAAGGGGCTGGGGGATTTGTCTGGAAGCTGTGTTTGCAGTATAAGCATGCTGTTTTCACTTAGCTTGTCTATTTTTTTCCCTGTGGCTTTGGGGAAACTGATGAGAATTAGAGAGGAACCAGAGAGCCTGCAAGCCCTCTGTGACAAGTAGGGCTTGTCACCACTGCTGACTTTTAATGTCTCATCCTGGGTAACCTGGTACTTGAAAGGCTGGGAACCTGGAGGACATTCACCGAGTGATAATGGTGGCTGAGAGGCTGAGGGAGGAAGCTGGGAGGAAATAATAATAATAATAATGACAGTGATGATAACACACACTCAACATGACAGCAAATATGCAGAGTGGTGCTAAGTGGGGACTAAAGGGACCTGATAACCATCTACAAATATTTGAAGGATGTAAACACCAAGAAAGAAGATGAATTAATTATTTAAAAGAACAGTGATGAAGCCTGGGAGGAGATCAGTACCAGTCCCCAAGCCACCTTGTCCTTCCACAGCGCTTTCAGAATTAAGCTCTCCCAAGACAGAAGGGAGGCGACAGGTTGGTTCCACTGCACACAACAGTCTTGACACAGGCATGGCCCGAGGCTGTTGTTATTTTTTTTGAGACAGGATCTCACTCTGTTGCCCAGGCTGGAGTGCAATGGTGGCAATCACAGCTCACTGAAGCCTCAGTCTCCATCGATCCTCCCACCTCAGCCTCCCGAGTAGCTGGGACTACAGACGCATGCCACCACGCCTGACTAATTTTTAAATTTTTTGTAGAGATGAGGTCTTGCTATGTTGCCCAGGCTGGTCTTAAACTCCTGGTCTAAAGTAATCCTCTTACCTTGACTTCCCAAAGTGCTGGAATTACACTTGTGAGCCACCATACCTAACCCGAAGCTGCTATTTTTACTGTGCATGGGTGGACATGTATGTACTATGCACATGCTCAGATGATAATGATCACAGCTGGCGTCTGGTGAATACTCATGCTAGGGTTTGCATGTCTCTCAAACTCATGTTGAAATTCAATGGCCATTGTGGTGCGATATATATATATATATATATATATAGGGAGAGATTATCTATCTATCTATCTATCTATCTATCTATCTATCGCTTTTGTTTTTGTCTTTTGAGATGGAGTCTCACTCTGTCGCCCAGGCTGGAGTGCAATGGTGCTGCCTCAGCTCACTGCCACCTCTCCCTCCTGGGTTCAAGTGATTCTCCTGCCTCAGCCTCCCGAGTAGCTGGGATTACAGGCATGTGCCACCACGCCCAGCTAATTTTTGTATTTTTAGTTGTGATGGGGTTTTGCCATGTTGGTCTGGCTGGTTGTGAACTTCTGACCTCAGGTGATCTGCCCACCTTGGCCCCCCAAATTGCTAGGAGAACCTTTCAGCGGTGATGAGGTCATGAGGGCTTTGCCCTCATGAGTGGATTAATGCTATTATCACAGGAGTGGACTCTTGATAAAAGGATAAGCCTGGCCCTATTCCCCTCTCTCACACTCCCTCTTTATGTGATACCTTCTGCCATATTATGACAGCCAGAGGCTGTCACCAGATGTGGCCCCTGGATCTTAGAATTTCCAGCCTCCCCAAACTGTGAGCCAAATAAATATCTTCTCTTTATAAATTACTCAGTCAATGTAATTCTGTTATGGCAGTAGAAAACAGTCTAAGACACCTGGTGTTAAGGTTGAATTATATAAAGATGTGTTTAAGTCCTAACCCCATCACTGGGAATGTGACCTTATTTGGAAATAGGTTCTTTGCAGATGTAATGAAGTTAAAATGAAGTTATTAGGGAGGGCTCTTAATCTAATATGATTATTAGAAGAGGGAAGTTTGGGCCAGGTGTAGTGGCTGACGCCTGTAATCCCAGCACTTTGGGAGGCCAAGGGGAGTGGATCACCTAAGGTTAGGTGTTCAAGACCAGCCTTGCCAACATGGTGAAACCCCATCTCTACTACAGATACAAATATTAGTCGGGTGTGGTGGTGCGTGCCTGTAATCGCAGCTACTTGGGAGGCTGAGGCAGGAGAATCGCTTGCACCTGAGAGGCGGAGGTTGCAGTGAGCTGAGGCCGCACCACTGCACTCCAGCGTGGGCAACAGAGCCAGACTCCATCTAAAAAAAAAACAAAGAACAAGAAGAGGGAAGTTTTGACACAGACATAGAATTTCATGTGGCAACAGAGGTAGAGGCTCAGTTTCAAGCCAAAGAACACTGAGGATTAAAGCCACCACCAGAAGGTAGGGAAAAGCAAAGAAAGCGTCTTCCCTACAAGTTTACAGGGACTGTCCCAGGCCACTCAGGCTGCTATAACAAAATACCTAGACTAGGTCATTTATAAACAACAACAATTGATTTCCCACAGTTCTGGAGGCTGGGAAGTCCAAGATCAAGGCAGCAGCAGACTCAGTGTCTGGCGAGGGCCCGTACCTCATAGATGGGACCATGCTGCTGTGTATTCACATGGGAGAAGGGGCAAACAAGCTCCGTCCTGCATCTTTCTTTTTTTTTCTTTTTTTTTTTTTTTCTGAGATGGAGTCTTACTTTGTCACCCAGACTGGAGTGCAGTGGCGCAATCTCGGCTTGCTATAACTTCTGCCACTTGAGTTCAAGCGATTCTCCTGCCTCAGTCTCCTGAGTAGCTGGGATTACAGGCACCACCCACTGTGCCCAGCTAATTTTTGTAGTTTTAGTAGAGATAGGGTTTCACCATCTTGGCCAGGCTGGTCTTGAACTCCTGACTTCGTGATCCACCTGCTTTGACCTCCCAAAGTGCTGGGATTACAGTCATGAGCTATCGCGTCTGGCCCCTCCGGCATCTTTCACAGACCACTAATCCCAGCCATGAGGGCATGCCCGGGTCACCTATTCACCTCCCATAGGTCCTAGCTGTTAATACCACCACACTGGGGATTAAGTTTCAATATATGAATTTTGGTGAGACATCAACATTCAGCCCATAGCAAGGAGCATGGCCCTGGTGCCACCTTGATTTTAGACATCTGCTCCAGAACTGTGAGATGATACATTTCTGTTTTAAGTGACCCAGTTTATAGTACTTTGTTATGGCAGCCAAGCAAATTCATACACCTAGTACATGTCCAGTGGGGTGCTGAAGACCACATATGACAGGAATGGTATGTATGGAGGGGTAAGGATGGGGCTGGGGAGACTTCCTCAATCCCCTCGGGGCTAAGGACTCAGAGGTCCTTAGGAAGGGTGTTCTGGGCCCAGCATGTGGGGTTGCAACCTTTCCTGACCCGGGTGCTAATATTAAGAGGCTACAGGGTCCGGGCACCATGGCTCATGCCTGTAATCCCAGCACTCTAGGAGGACAAGGAGGGTGGATCATTTGAGGCCAGGCGTTCGAGACCAGCCTGGCCAACATAACGAAACCCTATCTCTACTAAAAATATAAAAATTAGTCAGGCATGATGGTGCACACCTGTAATCTTAGCTACCCTGGTGACTAAGGCATAAGAATCACTTGACTAAGGCCATGTGTGGTGGCTCACACCTGTAATCGCAGCACGTTGGGAGGCTGAGGCAGGCGGATCACAAGGTCAGGAGTTTGAGACCAGCCTGATCAATATGGTGAAACCCCATCTCTACTAAAAAAATACAAAAATTAGCAGGGTGTGGTGGCAGGCGCCTGTAGTCCCAGCTACTCGGGAGGCTGAGGCAGGAGAATCGCTGGAACCCCGGAAGCAGAGGTTGCAGTGAGCTGAGATTGCACCACTGCACTCCAGCCTGGGCAACAGAGGGAGACTTCCTCTCAAAAACAAACAAACAAAAACCAAAAGATGCTACAGGGACTCTGGGTGTGGCCCACGTGGCTGATCACTGAGCCCTGGTCTAGCTGAGTGGCATTAGCCTGAAAGCGCTATGGAAGTTTTAGGAGCTGCTGCACTCAGCTTCGGGAGAAAGCAAAGGCATAGAAACACTGGCCTCGGGGGGCCCGTCTGATTTCTGACCCTGTGAACACCACCTAGCACCCTAGGGTATCATTGGGCCCATCAGGAAGAGAGTGCTTTGTCAGGGTGGGGGTAGAACTGGATTTCCCACTACCTTGGGCACTTGAGGCACATATTTGGGACTTTGGAGAAGCCATTCATTTTCACATTCTGTAATGTAAACAAGAATAATCTAGATTCCTATACATTACCTCCTTTCATGTTCAGAAAACCGTATAGGATAAGCACTACTCTTGTTGCCATTTCCCAGATGAGGAAACTGAGGCATGGAGACCTGGAAGAACTTTCCCTAGGTCATTGTAAGCAGCATAAAGCATCGTTGTGTGCTGGGCCAGTGCCATTTCCACGCCATCATGGAGACCCCACTGCATGCCTAGCACACTCTGCAGGAGCTCCCAGCTGCCTTTAGGAGCATAAGGCACTGTGTGCTCCATTTCTGGGGTTTAGAATGTGTGATCATTTTATGCCTGCAGTCATATCAGAATGAGGCCCAGGAGGCTGATGGGTTGCAGATTTGCATGCAATGGCATGATCTTGGCTCACTGCAACCTCCACCTCCTGGGTCCAAGCTATTCTCCTACCTCAACCTCCCAAGCAGCTGGGACTAAAGGCGTGCACCACAATGTCCAGCTCATTTTTCTATGTTTAGTGGAGACGGGGTTTCATCATGTTGCCCAGGCTGGTCTCAAACTCCCGGCCTCAGGTGATCTGCCCACCTCGGCCTGTTAAAGTGCTGGGATTACAGGTGTGAGCCATCGCGCTCGGCTGCGTGAACTTCTTACATGCTTGCCTTCTCTGGAGGGTCTGGACTCTGAAGCTTCTTTCACACCCACCATCTTCCCCTACACAGGCCCGCTCCCCACTATCTCTTGGGGAGGAGTCTGCAGGCCAATTCTGTAATGGACCGCCAGAGGGAGCTGCCCGCAGAGAAACAGGAGCGCCTCACTCAGGCCCCAGTAAGGCACCAAGCTGGACTGCCCTGGCCTCAGTTCACTTTCCCTCTTGAAAGTCACCCAAACTCAAGCAAAAGCTCCGATTCAGGAATAAATGGGGTTGTCTTACCCTATCCAAGGGCTGGGAAACCTTGGGATTAAGGGTTTTAACATTATTATTAAGAATGGAAAGGAGTCTGTCCCCTGGGTGCCCATAGCACCGTGGAGATCAGGCAGAGTGCCAGTCACAAGCGGGGGCTTTGAGCTACCGTCCCGGGCTGGAGTCTGGGCCCTGAAACTTTCTAACCAGGGTGGCCTTGGGCAAAGCAGCCTGTGTTTAGAGTTTCCCATCTGTAAGATGGCAATGAAAACCCTGCCTGCTTTGCAAGGTTGCTGTTAGGATTCTCTAGAGAGCCCCCAGAAGCCACTTTTAGGTTTGAGATGGTTCAAGGCCAGACCTTGCATGCCAAGACTGGGGACAGCTTTCCACAGGCCTCAACACAGTAAGACTCCTGAGCAGTTCAGCAATCCCAGCCTCATGCCCTTTGCACCCTCCCAAGAGGCTGCCTAGCCTCAGCTTTGGCCCCCACCCAAGAATCCTAGGAGCAAGGCCAGTTCTCCTTTTTTTTTTTTCCTAAGAGACAGGGTCTCGGCTGGGCGCGGTGGCTCACGCCTGTAATCCCAACACTTTGGGAGGCCGAGGCGGGCGGATCACCTGAGGTGCGGAGTTCGAGACTAGCCTGACCAACATGGAGAAACGCTGTCTCTACTAAAAATACAAAATTAGCCGGACATGGTGGCAGTCACCTGTAATTCCAGCTATTTGGGAGGCTGAGGCAAGAGAATCGCTTGAACCCAGGAGGTGGAAGTTGCGGTGAGCCAAGATCGCGCCATTGCACTTCAGCCTGGACAACAAGAGTGAAACTCCGTCTCAAAAAAAAAAAAAAAAAAAGAGAGAGAGAGAGAGAGAGAGAGAGACAGGGTCTCATTCTGTCACCCAGGCTGGAGGGCAGGGGTGCGATCATGCTTCACTGCAGCCTCGAACTCCTGGACTCAAGCAGTCCTCCTGCTTCAGCCTCCCAAAACACTGAGGTTACAGGTATGAGCCACCCACCCAGCCTCATTTTTATTATTTGTAGAGATGGGATGTCACTGGGTTGCCCACGCTTAACATGCTGGGCTCCAGCGATCCTCCCTCCTCAGCCTCACTGGCAGCTGGGATTACGGGACCGCCTGGCCTGCTTTTTTGCAACCCCCAGACCCAGAGGCTGCAGAGCAGGCTCAGGAACAGCGGAAATCTGGCTCTGGCCCACACATTCACCAAATAACTGACGCAGCACCCTTGACCTCCAGATGTCCCTGTGCTCTCTTCCGCGCAAAGACTGCAGGGAGGGAGGAGTCCTCCAGGCCAAAGGGAGTGAGGTCTCCGCAAGGTCCCCGCGGGCCTGGAGGCAGGTGCGCGGGGCCCGGCTCTGGCCGTGCGTGCGCGAGGGAGAAGGGCAGGGCTGGGCCTGCGGGAGCGAGGCCTTGCGGTCCCCCGGCCTCCTCTCCAGGCGCCCCGTCTCGGCTGCGCCACCTGTAACCCAAGCCCGGGCCCCGATGTCAGCGGCGGGTTGAGCCGGGGCCGGGGAGGGGGCGCCCGGCAGCGGCCACCGGGTCCCCGCAAGGCCGGGCGCAGCTCGGAGCCGGGAGCTGGCCCAGCGCGGGCCCAGCGCGTGGCTTCCCGGAAGGCCCCGCGCACCGGAAGGCGGGAGGGAAGGCGGGGCCAGCGCCGGGACCGCCACAGAGGCCTGCGCGACCCTCCGCGGGGCCAGGTCCGGGACCAGGGCCGGGGAGCCGGGCAGGCAGCGGGGGGACAGCAGGGCCCGGGTCGCGGGCGCGTCTCCATCTCCGCGCGAGCCGCAGCCGCCTCTGACCGCCGAGCGCGCGCCGCGGGCCTACGCTCCCCCAGGTGAAGGTGCGTCGGAGCCGGGGCGGGGCGCGGCGCCGCGCCTCCCAGGCCGCGCCCCGCGAAGGGAGGGGGCACACCAAGAGCAGGCCTGAGGCCCGGGAGCGCCTTGAGGGGTCCCCGCCCTGCGGGGAGGCCCTGCCGGTGCCGGGTGGACACTGTTAGTGTAGTCATTGTCCCTGTGGGGAAACAGGCATGGAGAGGCCGAAGTCACACAAGTAAGCATCAGAGCTGGGACTAGAGTCCTGGGCCCTGGCTTGCTGTCACCCAGGAGTGGCGTAGGCGTGGGTGTGGTGGGTGGGGGTGGGGTGCAGATGGTGGACGGGGTGGGAGTGGGTGAAGTTGGGTGGGGTGGTGGGTGGGATGGGGGATGTGGCTTTGGCGGGACTGAGGTGGAGGATGTGATGGGTGGAAGGTTGGAGAGGCGTGGGGGGGGGGAAATGTGATGGGTAGGGGTAGGGTGGAGTGAGGGTGGCGGGTGGGGCAGGGGCGGGGCTGGGGGGGTGGGGTGCTGTATATTATAAATGCGAAGCGGATCTTGCAGGACGCCTGTGGGGCAGCAGAGCTGGCTGAGCCATATGGGAAGAATATCTGGGCGATAGTTTAGATTTGGTCAGGAAGGGGCGTTAATGATTTAGGAGGTGAGAATAGTTTTGGGGGAGAAAGGTAGTTTGTTGAGCTTTTTTTCTTTGAGACAGTCTTACTCTCTCCCAGGCTGGAGTGAAACGGCGCGATCTTGGCTCACTGCAACCTCTGCCTCCCGGGCTCAAGCGATTCTCCTGCCTCAGCCTCCCGAGTAGCTGGGATTACAGGCGCCCGCCACTGCGCCCGGCTAATTTTTGTATTTTTAGTAGAGACAGGGTTTTGCCATGTTGGCCATGCTGGTCTCCAACTCCTGACCTCGTGATCCACCTGCCTCAGCCTCCCAAAGTGCTGGGATTGCAGGTGTGAGCCACCTTGCCCGGCCAATTTTTGTATTTTTTTAGTAGAGACCTGTAGTTCCAGCTACTCGGAAGAATTGCTTGAAGGCTGTTGCCTACCAGCCTAGGCAACATAGGGTGACTGTGCTTCTGGAAAAAAAGAAAGAGAGAGAGAGTGAGAAAGAGAGAGAAAGGGGAAGGGAAGGAGAGGGAGGAAAGGGGAAGGAGGGAAGGAGGGAATAGGAAAAGAAAGAGAGAGAGAAAGAAAGAAAAAGAAATAGGGATACTTTGAGAGGCTGTTAAGCGACCTGTTTATTGGTCAAGTATGTAGGTAAGGTGCATGCTGCCAGGAGGGTTTGGGGCAGAGAAGGCAGGGTCCTGCTGGGTGGGGGTGGGCATGGGGGGAAGCCCCTGCTCAGCCCTGCATTGCTACACAGAATGGCAGGTCCTATGTGGCCTGGTCTTCTGATTTTTCAGGAGAAATCAGGAATTTGAGGTGTATGCAAAATCTCCTGATTTTTAAATATTGGCAACTAATTTGCTTAAAAAAAAAAAAACCTATGAGCGAATCAAAAAATGTGTTCTGGTAGGCTCCACCTGCCACCTTTGTGCTGAGGTATGGAGAGGCGGGAGGTCAATGTTGACAAGAGCCAGCGTGCGCAGTGGAGTTTCATAAATTCCACTGGAGAGCTGGAAAGGTGATCGAGACCACTGTGGCTCTTCAGAGGCCCCTCTTCTAATTTTTTGTTAAAAGATCAGGGTACTTGGAGGTCAGATGGCTCTCTTCAGAGCTATCCGAAGACTTCCTCTCCCTTATCTCATACAATCTGGTCCAAACTCAGAAAGCAAGGCTGCTGTCTGCGGGATGGGCTTGTCTCCATCTCTCTGTACCTCCCGGAGCAGCCTGGGTGCCTGCAAGAAACCAGGACTTCAGGTTGGCATTTGCCTTCCCTGTGGCTGGCAAATGGGCTTCTTGTGATCAGGGCCTGGTATGTGGACAAATCTGAGTGTAAAATAGGTGTGATACATTGGTGGGGGAGCCACACTCCCACCCCCTGAGGTCTGTCCCCATCCTCCCTCCTCACCCGCTTCCCTGTCGTTTACAGACAAAGGCAGCCTCGAGGTGGGAGAGGTGCAGGGTGAGCTTCCCTCTCAATCTGGCCAGGCTGGAGATTTCTGGAAGCTGAGCTTTTTAGCAAGGGCTCAGGAGATGGAGTTACTAACCTTTCTTCCCCAACAAAAGCCTGGTAATGCTCTAACTTCTGAAATGACTATTGCAAAGAAATTAAACCTTGGATGGAGTCAGCCACAGCATCTCTACCCGTGGTGTGGAACTATTAAAACAGAGCGACTTCCTCCGCCTGCCCTCACACACGCGGTGATAGCTGCTGGCCTTCCCATTCTGCAGAGCCCTGAGCTTGTGTCTCGGTGAAACCAGCCTCATTGTCTGAGGTGTCACCGAAGTTCTTGGTCTCATGGCCAAGGAAATCAAGGACGCAAATTTCCTACCAGAAGGTAGGTTAGAGCAGAAGTTTAGCAAGCGAATGGAAGAAAGTTCTCTGGATCAGAGAGGGGTCCCAGAGAGATGGGTTGCCGTTTTACAGTGAAATGCAAAGGTTTTATAGACAAGCTCCTGGGAGGGGTGCTTCATTTACATAAGGCACGAATTTGTGAGTCCCCACCCCCACCCTTCCTAGTGCACATGCTGGCTTCTTAGCTTGAGTTACGCCGTGTTGCTTATCTCTTCCTACTGAGCATGTGTGAAAAAGGTAGGGGTTTTGGGGGCGTGCAGAACACTCCAAGGTGGACGTGCCTGGTCCAGGGTAGCTCTTCTTATCAGCGCAAGCCTCTGTGTCTGAGTATTTCTTTTTTTTTTTTTTTGAGACGAAGTCTCACTCTGTCACCCAGGCTGGAGTGTAGTGGCTCAATCTCTGCTCACTGCAACCTCTGCCTCCCAGGTTCAAGAGATCCTCCAGCCTCAGCCTCCTAAGTAGCTGGGATTATAGGCACCCGCCACCATGCCTGCTAATTTTTGTATTTTTAGTAGAGATGGGGTTTCACCATGTAGGATAGGCTGGTCTCGAACTCCTGACCTCAGACAGTCTGCCTGCCTCTGCCTCTCAAGTGCTGGGATTACAGGTGTGAGCCACTACACCTGGCCTGAGTATTTCTAAGAAGGGAGAGAGGACTGTGCTTACTGGGGCCCACTGTATGTCTGTATGTCACACAGGGGACCCCTTTCTGTGTTAGAGCTTGCCTTCTTTATCTGTGTTTCTTACAGGAAAATGACCTCTTAGGCTGCTTTTTGTTAGAAGGGAATTCTGCCAAGGACCCTTGCCCTATCTATTTGTGTAACTGATTTATCTGTCTCCTCTCACATTGATGCTGGCCTGGCTGGGCCAGCTGGAGTTGGAAGTAGCATTTTTGCAAGGACATCTCTTTAGGCTCTGTAGATTTTCATTTAGAGTCATTCCGAGCAGGTTGGAAGCTGGGTTTTTTTGGAGGTGGAAGGGTAACCAGTAGAGCTAAAGTGGTTTTGTATCTGTCTCCTGCCTTCCTTCCTTCCTCTTCTGTATGCATTTTCTTGCTGTCTATAAACTGTTTTGAGAGTACAGACCCAAAGCACCACTCCTAAAACTGCAGACAACCGGTTTTGGGAGGGGTGTCCGGGCACTGGCCTGGAAGCCAGCCTTGCAGACGAAGCATGGCAGAGCTCAGGGTCTTCACACCCTGGGAAAGGGAGCTTCCTTGCAGCCTCCAGAGGGGCCTTCCTGAGACCTGGGCAGTGCCTTTCTTTTTCCAATATAATTGGCACATGAGAAGCTGGACAGAAACCAGAACTAAGCTCAAAAGTGATTAGCTATTTTACAGCAGGATTTTGAGCTTTTTCTAAGATTTTGCTATAAAATTATTTGCTTTGGTTACCTTAATATGTACTTGAAATATATCTCATTTTGTGCTAGGCATGGTGGCTGATGCCTATAATCCCAACACTTTGAGAGGCCAAGGCAGGCGGATCACCTGAGGCCAGAAGTTTGAGACCAGCCTGGCCAACATGGTGAAACCCTGTCTCTACTAAAAGTACAAAAGTTAGTCAGGTGTGGTGGTGCATGCCTGTAATCCCAGCTACTCGGGAGGCTGAGGCAGGAGAATCGCTTGAATTGGTTTTGGTGAGCCGATATCTCCCCATTGCACTCCAGCCTGGGCGACAGAGCAGACGGTCTCAAAAAAAATAAAGTATCTATTTCTCTCTCTCTCTCTCTCTATGTGTGTGTGTGTGTGCATGTGTATGTATGTCTGTCTCTCTGGCTATCTATCTCATTTTGTTTGTGTGTGTGGCTTTTCAGGACCATGGCGACTGGATAAATCAGGTTCTGCCCTCTATCTCCCCATTTCTGGTGGCTTCTGCCTATTCCGTGCTGATGCTGTGATAATGCCATTTTATTGTTTAGACATTTGTGTGTAAACAAATCTTGAGCACTGGAATAGTGGAAGGGGGTTCTCTTCTAGGGAGAAGGAGGAGGTATTCAACCTGTCTGCGAGCAAAGGGGCTGGGCAGAGCCGGGAAATCAGGAGGGGTTTGGGAGACCCAGGGCATGGGGTAGCCAAAGCAGGGACTCACAGGCCTGAATTCCCCTCCAGTCCCTTATATGAGCAGGGCTTACGAGGCCTGCCCTCCCACTGCCTCTCATACTCCAGGGGGCCAAAAAGACATATCTAGAGGTGCTTGTTTGCTTTCTGAATTTGAAGACTGAGTAACAAATGTCAGAGTCCTGGGTTATGCCCTCTTGGGTTCCTGCTGCCCAAAGTGAGTTCTGAGCAGCGCTTTGGGGGCTTGTTGGAAATGCAGAATCTTACCCTCCCATACTGGTTGTCTCTTGCAAGGTTTCCAGTGATTCCCGTGCTCTTGTGGAGAATCACAGATCTAACGCTTGCCAAAGGGGAAAAAGAAGGGAAATTTACAGGGGCAGGAGTGGAGGGTGCTCTCCTGGGATTGCAGAGAAGTTCTGAGAACCTGACTCTGTGGTCCTCTCATGGATTCATGGGTCTGTTCTCTGGGCTCAGAAGTACATCCCAGGATTGGAGAGCCATTTCACATTAGGGACTTCTGCTTCTGATCATCCTTGGGTCAGAAAGGCACACATGGCTGGCTGCAGTGGCCCATGCCTATCATCCTGGCAGTCTGGGAGGCTGAGGCAGGATTGCTTGAGCTCAGGAGGTCAAGACCTGCCTGGGCAACATTGCGAGACCCTGTATCTACGAAAACAAAAAGTTAGCTGAGCGTGGTGTTGCACGCCTGTAGCTCCAGCTACTTAGAAGGCCTAGGTGGGAGAATCACTGTAGCCCAGGAGTTCCAGGCTGCAGTGACCATGATCTCACCACTGCACTCCAGCTTGGGCAACCTCAAGATACTATCTCTTTAAAAATAAAACAAAACCAAATGTAGTGGCTCATACCTATGATTCTAACACTTTGAGAGGCTAAGGCAGAAGGATCTCTTGAGCCCAGGAGTTCAAGACCAGCCTGGGCAACGTAGTAGTTATCTCTACTAAAAGTAAAAATAAAATTAGCCAGGGGTGGTGACACACACCTGTTGTCCCATCTATTCAGGAGGCTGAGGTGGGAGGATTGCTTGAGCCCAGGAGGTCGAGGCTGCAGTGAGTTGTGATCGTGCCGCTGCACTCCAGCCTGGGCAACAGAGCAAGACCCCATCTCAAAAAAAAAAAAAAGATATTAAGCGATAGAATCTATATAAAACTTCCTTAGTCGAGTTGCTCTAGCAGCTGTTTTGGTATTTCCACATAGACTGAAACGGGAAGTGCTGGTGAGGAAGGAAGTACTGCTGGAGGCTTGGGCTCAGCCAGAGGTCTGAGGAGCCCCACCACCTCATGGCCCCTTTGATTGTCTCAGCCCTTGTATTCTCCAGAGGCTGCCCCTCCCAGTCCTGGCTGCAGCATGGCACACGTTTTCCCGACCCCAGAGAACTGAGCTAAAGGTCATGTGCCAAAGGTCTGCTCATCCGTCTACCTGCCTATCCATAAATATTGCAAAGCCGGGGAATGCTTTCATGTCTTTTATTCTCTGGTTGCTTCGTCCTGTCCCTGCTTTTAGTGTCCCATGGGTACAATTGTGTTGACTTTTAAGAGCAGTTGCTCAAGGCTGCCCATGGTGCGTGTTAGGAACAGAAGGTAACAGTGTTCGTTCAGAGACATCCTGGGTCCAGAGCCTCCAGGCTTACGCCAGGTATTTCTTACCCGTCCTACTGGCACTGTGCAAGAGTGCAGCCTGTAGGGGCTGTCTCTGTCTTAGAAGGGAGGTATCTGACCCTCTGCTCAGGGCCCACCACAGGCCGGTGCCCATGTGGTCGCAGAGCCCGGTCCCTTCCCCGGCTCTGGCTTGGCATCAGCTCAGCTAGCCACTCACGCCAGTACTTCCTGGTTTCTGCTGGGCTTTCTGCGCAGGGCATTCCCCAGGCCAGTGCAAAGGCCGCTGAGGCCAGAGGGGTAAGACTGCCTCCCTCCTGATGAACCGGCAGAACATGTGGCCATGTTGCTCCTTAATCTGTCGTAAGTCAGAAGTTAATCAGAGGGCAAAGAAGACCTTTCATCCACTCAGCTGCTGCTATTTGCTTATTCACTAAGTGCTGCCTGCTTGCTCTGTGAGAACTTTCCACCGTCTGGATGCTGTCTATCATGCAGGCACTTGGAGCTGCTGTGCTCTCCTGAAAAGGGGGACCCTTCCTTAAAACTCTAGGAACTAGAGAGGCATTGGGATGGAAATACTCTTACGCTCATTAAAACTGTCGCTCTGAACTTCTCCCTCGAAGGCCGGCAACGATGACCATCGTGGTGGAGGACATCATGAAGCTGCTGTGCTCCCTTTCTGGGGAGAGGAAGATGAAGGCGGCGGTCAAGCACTCCGGGAAGGGTGCCCTGGTTACAGGGGCCGTGGCCTTCGTCGGGGGTTTGGTGGGTGGCCCGCCGGGACTTGCCGTTGGTAAGTACAAGTGTCTCACAGAGACAGCCAGCCTCAGGGGTGTTATAAAAGGGCCACTGAAACACAGGGAGAAGGCTGGGCGCGGTGGCTCAAGCCTATAATCCCAGCACATTGGGAGGCCGAGGCTGGCGGGTCACCTGAGGTCAGGAGTTCAAGACCGGCCTGGCAAAACCCCACTTCTACTAAAAATATAAAAAAATAGCTGGGTGTGGTGGCAGGTGCCTGTACTCCCGGCTACTCGGGAGGCTGAGCCAGGAGACTTGCTTGAACCCAGGAGGCAGAGGTTGCAGTGAGCCAAGATCATGCCATTGCACTCTAGCCTGGATGACAGAGTGAGACTCCATCTCAGCAAAAAAAAGAAAAGAAAAGAAACACAAGGAGAAATGAGCTCGTACAAGTGGTGCCCTGCGTCTCACCGGAGGAGATGGTGGAGTTAAGGTTACCTCTGGGAAATGATCTTTGCAGATGTAATTTGTCTCGTTGGAAATACAAGCTTGTGAGTGTGAATGTCTCAGAAGTGTGGCGCACTCTTGAAAATGGCATCTGTGTCATTTGGGCCTGGAGGTGCCCTTCTCCCAGTGCTGGGATCCCAGAACAAGTGTTAGAGCGACAGACCTTTGAAGATAGCAGGGTGTCCTGGTCCCTGTGGTGGCCTCCCTCACCCCATCATGACTACAAGGTCCCTGCAGAAGGAAACCAGGAAAGAGGCTGGGAGGGGCTGTGCTCCTACTCAGCACATGCGGTGTGGCCGTTTCACGTGAGCCGGCTCATTCTGAGAGCGCTCCCGGTTCTGAAAGAGACCACCAGAAGAACTGCCTTTCACCTCTAGAGGGCGTGCCCCCTCCTTTACCATCTGCTTTTTTTTTTTTTTTGAGACAGGGTTTCACTCTGTTGCCCAGACTGGAGTGCAGTGGCGTGATCTTAGCTCATGTAACCTCCGCCTCTTGGGTTCAAGTGATTCTCATGCCTCAGCCTCCCGAGTAGCTGGGACTACAGATGTGTGCCACCACACCCAGCTAATTTTTGTATTTTTAGTAAAGACAGGTTTTGCCCTGTTGGCCAGGCTGGTCTCCAACTCCTGGCCTCAAGTGATCCTCCTGCCTCAGCCTCCCAAAGTGCTGAGATGACAGGTGTGAGCCACTGTACCTGGCCATTTACCACCTGGTTCTATATGAGAATCAATTGCTGGCAGTGAATGAAAGCTTGGCTAGTTTTTTCCACTGTTCCTTGGAGCGAGGATGAAGTTACTTCCTTCGGCTTGGGGCAGGAAGAGTTCCTGTGTCCTGAACCTCCGAAGGTCTGTCTGGCCTGAGGCTGTGGCCCAAACCATAGGCCAGGATGGAGTCAGAGAGTTGACTGCCCTTCAGACCTGTCGGGGTGGTTTAGCAGGGATTCTTATGAAGACTGCGCGTTTGTTGCGTCAGGCTTAGCAGATATTTGCCACATGGCTGCTCCGTGCTGGCCAGCCTGAGCTGGGGATGTGGGGCCTGGAGAACTCACCATCTGGTGGAGATCCCTTCTGTGTGGCGTGCAGTGTCCATGCTCACAGGCAGGAGAGAAAAGTGCTTTTCTGCTGAGGTTGGCTTCTGTTCCCCAGCTTGCTGGCCGGGTTCCTGCCCTGTTCTTCTCTTCTGTGGTGGGACTGACATTTCATTAAGCTGAGGCTCACATCGGGGAGAAAAATAAGTGTGTGGGTGGCCCCAGACCTGCCCTCTCCATATTTTCCTTTCCAGACTCCATGAATGAGTGAGGCCTGACTCGAGCTTCTGGCCATGCAGGAAGGAAGCCGAGAGGCCGGAGACAAGGCCATTTCCTTCTTCCTCAATGACACTCTGCGTCTGTGCCCCCACCTCCATCTGAGTGCTCAGGGGAAGGCTTTGGCGATCATTTTATCGTATCGCTGTGCCCAGATGCTATTTCGGGAGCACATATTTTATTCAGATTGAGTAAAAGCTGGTGGAGAACAGGATGTCCACAAAGAGAGCCCAGGGGATTCACTACTTCCAGCCCCTGGTCACGGGGTGGGAGCATCATTTTACCCTGAAAACAAAGGAATTTTCTCCTCTCCAAAGAGCCAGTAATTTGCTGGTCGATATTCCTGGCGACTTTTTGCATTAAGTGCTGCTCTAAATCAAATATTGATGTTCTCATAAAGGTTTAGTGCACATGAGTGCAACTCTTGTCAACTCTGAGCATTTCACTGGTGTCATAGGGAAAAGTTCCGTAAAACTTGTAAATTAGCCGGTTTTCCCTCCCCAGAATTCGCCTTTCTTTTGCAGAGGAGGTGAAGCCTGTCTGCGTGCGGCATTCAGGCTCTGGGATATGAGGCTGGCCCCAGCTCAGTGCCCGGGGAGGTGTCTGCTGCAGGGGCCTCAGCGCTTGGCTTCCTGAAGAGGCCAGCACTGGTTTTGCTGCCTGTCTACTGAGTCCAGCCTGCCAGTGGGTTTTCTGTGGCCTGGGCTGCATTTTTGAAAGAAACTTTTCGTTTCACAATAATACTAGGTTTACAGAGAAGTCGCGAAGATAGTACAAAGGATTCCCATGTGTCCTCCATCCAGTTTCAGTTCCCCTAGCGTTCATATGTATTCCTGTACATTTGTCAGAACTAAAACCAACTGGGGGCAGTGGCCCACGCCTCTGTAGTCTCAGCACTTTGGGAGGCTTGAGGCAGAAAGATCACTTAAGCCTAGCAGTTCGAGACCAGACTGGGCAACATAATGAGACCTCGTCTCTACAAAAAAATAAAAAGAAAATTAGGCAGGCATGGATGGCGCATGCCTGTAATCCCAGCTACCTGGGAGGCCAAGGTGGGAAGATTGCTTGAGCCTAGGAGTTTGAGGCTGCAATGAGGTATGATCACACCACTCTAGCCTGGGTGACAGAGTGAGATTCTGTCTAAGAAAAACAAAATCTAAGAAATCAACGCCAACCAGTACGTGACTATCAACCACTCCAGACTCGATTTGGGTTTCTGCAGTTTGTGCATTAATGGCCTTGTTTTGGCTCCAGGATCCAGGCTAAGACACTGCATTGCACTTTCTTAGTCTCCAGCCTTTCACACTTTCTCAGGCTTTCCTTGGTCACAAGCTTGCTAGTTTTGAGGAGTACTGGGCAGGTATTTTGTAGAACATCTCTCAGTTTGAATTTGCCTGATGTGTTTAGGATGGGACTGGAGCTAGGAGTCTTTGGAAGGCATGCCTGGGAGGTGACGTGCCTCTCTCCCTTCTCTCGCATTAATTCTGGGGGCACGTGACATTCACACCACGTCGTCAGTGATGTTGACCTTGAACACTTGGTTAAGGGCGTTTGCTGAGTTTTTCTGCTCTAAAGTTTCTGTCTGTCTTTCCATATTCTGTCTGTTGAAAGTGAGTTACTAAGTCTAGCAGCTTCATCTTTAAATATCTGATTGGTGATATTTAAAACTCGTGAGATGTTTTAAAGCTACAAACCTGGTATTTCGTGTGGTAGCAATGAACTGGCCTGAAGTAGCCACTGCCCCTTCATAGGAACCAGGCCGTCCAGGTCTTCTGTGTCCTGGGCCTCAGAAGGTCCATGCAGTTTAAGGCTTGGCGTAGACCATAGGCTGAGATGAAGTCACAGCCTGCCACCCACCTGACCTCAGCAGGGGAGGGGCCAGGTAAGGCCCACTGGCCCTTCACTCCTCTCAGTTCCTGCCTGGCTCTTTGAGGTCCTTGACTTTGAGACCCCTTCCCTAGGACACCTTCCCTTGCTCTGCACCATATCCTGCACATGGCCCCTTCAGGTAGAACTTTCCATGAATACATAAGTCGCAGAATAGCATGACCTAACCTTGGTAATGAGTTTACATTTAAAAATAATGTTTCTGTCCTTTTAGGGTGGCAGAAGGAGAAATAGTAAACTACCTTAAATTTGTTATTTATCATTGCACGACTTGGAGGCGTTATATGAAAAGCACTGCTTCAAGAGGAAACAGCCTCCGTATCTGTCCCCAGGTCCTTTAACTACATGGGCTCACTAAGATTTCATTAAGTTCAGGGGCAAGGAGCATATCAGCTGCCCAGTGGAAGAAATTCAGTCTTACCACTGAGATGATTTTTTTTTTTGGAGACAGAGTCTTACTCTGTTGCCCAGGCTGGAGTGCAGCGGTGTGACCTTGGCTTACTGCAACCTCCACCTCCCAGGTTCAAAGGATTCTCCCACCTCAGCCTCCCGATTAGCTGGGATTACAGGCGTGCACCACCATGACTGGCTGATTTTTGTATTTTTGTAGAGACGGGGTTTCACATGTTGGCCAGGCTGGTGTTGAACTCCTGACCTCAAGTGATCCGCCTGCCTTGGCCTCCCAAAGTGCCGATGTTACAGGCGTGAGCCACCGCACCCAGCCTGAGATAGTTTCTTTTGAAAATGCATTTGTGGCTAGGCGCAGTGGCTCACACCTGTAATCCCAACACTTTGGGAGGCCGAGGTGAGTAGATCACCTGAGGTCAGGAGTTCAAGACCAGCCTGGCCAACATGGTGAAACCTTGTCTCTACAAAAATACAAAAACAGCCATGTATGGTGACACACACCTGTAATCCCAGCTACTCAGGAGGTTGAGGTGGGAGAGTCGCGTGAACCTAGGAGGTGGAGGTTGCAGTGAGCTGAGATCATGCCATTGCACTTCAGCCTGGGCAAACAGAGCAAGACTCCGTCTCAACAAAAAAAAAAAAGAAAAGAAAAGAAAATGCATTTGTTTCTCAGCCTTCTCCTTTGTGATGAGAGGGATTTATTTTATTTTATTTTTATTTATTTATTTATTTTAATAAAGACGGGGTTTCACCCTGTTGGTCAGGCTGGTCTTGAACTCCCGACCGCAGGTGATCCCCCCGCCTTGGCCTCCAAAGTGCTTGGATTACAGGCGTGAGCCACCGCGCCTGGCCGATGAGAGAGATTTTTACGGTAAGCCCAGGAACCTCCGTCAGCCCTTGAAGAAGATCTTAGTGGGCCCAGCGCTGAGGTGGGAGATGGGGCAGGCTTCATTTTGCATCCCTACATGTGGAGCTTAGAGAATGTGTGTTGGATGTCAATTATCTGAGCTGAATGGACAGAAGAATGCCTAAACCTTTGCCCTCCACACTGCCTAGCAGAGCAGGCATGGCACCGAGCCCGCTCTGGCCCACTCATGAATGCGCCTGCTCATGGCGCCAGCGGTGTGCGCTCAGTGGGAACTTAAGGCCATTGCTTATGAATAAGACCCTGCTAATTGAATGCTTCCCTGTTTTCTAGGGGGTGCTGTCGGGGGACTGTTAGGTGCCTGGATGACAAGTGGACAGTTTAAGCCAGTTCCTCAGATCATAATGGAGCTGCCCCCTGCCGAGCAGCAGAGGCTCTTTAATGAAGCCACAGCCATTATCAGGCACCTGGAGTGGACGGACGCCGTGCAGCTGACCGCGCTGGTCATGGGCAGCGAGGCCCTGCAGCAGCAGCTGCTGGCCATGCTGGTGAACTACGTCACTAAGGAGCTGCGGGCCGAGATCCAGTACGATGACTAGGCCGCACCTCCGGGGAGGTGGGGGACTCCTTTAGACGACTCTGTGACTCTGAAGAGGTGGCTTGAGAGCTGGGAGAAGCCCAGTGGATGCCCCTGGGGAACCTCCACATCATCAGTGTACTACTAGCAACGTCCTGCTGGAGAGGCGACCTCCGTGCAGTGTCACGTTCCAGAAGTTACTTAGGAGGAAGCATGTGCCGGCAGCGTGTGCACTGACGCGTGCCATGACAGCCCTCTGACCGGACCCCCAGTGAAGAGCAAAGGCCTGCCTGCTGCAGGTTTCGGTGGCATCTACTGAATCCTCTCACCCGTGTGGGTCTGGGGAAATGATCGTGCTCAGCCAATGGTCTGACCACGCCTCATCCTCCCCCAGGGGCCTTCTCATCTTGGGAGATGACTCCTCTTCCAAACACCTGCTGCAGGACTGGAGGCCACCCCTCTGCAGGCCCTGGGGTCTTGGAGCGGCCCCTGCTGCAATCACGTTTACCTCTTAGTACAGCCCTCCCGTACCCAGGGACCACCAAACAGCCCCATGGAGGGGACAGGCGGCCTGCTGAGTGAAGCCTCAGGCACCAAGTGGACTTGACCCCCAAGTGGCTTTGACCCCGGCCCCCACTAGCTGCACACCTAGACTCACCCTCCCAGGGCCTCGCTCTTCCCATCTGAAAAGTCATGGTAGTTCTTAAGGTTTACTTCTCAAATGAAATATTCTTAGTAAAAAGTACAGGCATACCTCAGAGATAATATGCAGTAGCATTATGTCTAAAAAAATGTACAAACCTTAATTTAAAAATATTTATTGTTCAAAATGCTGACACAGAGACACAAAGTGAGCACATGCTGTTGGAAAAATGGTGCCAATAGACTTGCCTGATGCAGGGCTGCTACAAACCTTCCGTTTTTGAAAAAACACAGTATCTGCAAAGCATAGTAGAGAGAGGTATGCCTGAATTGCTCCTGCTGAAGTGGTGTGATATAAACCATCTCTAAGGAATGTTTCCACCCTAAAGATTTTCCCAGTACAGTCAGCTCTCCGTAACCGTGGGTTCCACATTGGGATCCAACCAGCCTTGGATAGAAAATACTTGGAAAAAAAAATGCATCTGTACTGAACACGTACAGACCTTTTTTTTCTTGCGCTTATACCCTAAACAATATGGTATAGCATATTTACATAGCATTTATAGTGTATTTGGTATTATGAGTAATCTAGAGATGATTTAAATTATGCAGGAAGGTGTGTGTAGGTTAAATGCAAACACTCTGCCATTGCCTATCAGGCACTTCAGCATCCTCAGATTTTGTGTCTGCGGGTTGGGGGGTGCAGTCCTGGAGCCCATCCCCCGTGGATACTGAGGCACAGCTGTACTGTGTGTTTTCACTTTGCTTTCAGAACTATAACTGGAGTGCGATTGATTACAATAAATGTTTTTCTATAAAGTCATTTTCCCACATATTTTGTGTAAAGTATCTCTAACACTCAGAGTCTTACAAATGGAACGAGAGCAAGTACCAGATTTGTGGCTTTAAAGAATGCAAGAGAAGGCAGGCCAGGTGGCTCATGCTTGTCATCCCAGCGTTTTGGGAGGCCAAAGTGGGAGGATCACTTGAGACCAAGCGTTTGAGACTAGCCTGGGCAACATCGCGAGACCTCCATCTCTACAAAAAATGTAATTTATTGATCCCCAGCTCCTGGAGCAGGGCAGGGACTTGGGACTCTCCGCTTGGCCCCTGGGGGCTTGGAGGGAGGCACTTGTGCCGAGGCCCCCTTAGAGGAAAGCTCAGTATCCCGGCACCTCGTGTGTGTAAGAACTTCAGTGTGAATTATAACCCATGGTGATTAAAGAAGGGCCAAGCCTTTCTCTTGCAGAGCGATTGCTCTTCTGCTGGCCTCGTCTAGCACAAATCAGGTGCCCTAACACAGGCCACACTCCTGGAGTTAATGAAGCCGCCTTAATCATTTCTGTGCCATTTGAGTTGATAGGGGACAGGGCAGGGGTGGGAAGGGAGGTTGTCTGTCTGTGAAAACTGAGTGTGGCCTTTCTTGATGAACTGATCATTTTTGCTCTTCCTGCAAATAAGTCCTTCATACGGTCCCTGGATCTAAAAACGGAAAATCAGGGCATACCCCCCTCCCAATTTGGTGTAGCTTTAGTGGGCTCTAAAGTTGCCCTGTTTAGTGTAAAAGAAAGAACATTGATTTGCAGACAGCATGAGAACGAAACCTCGACAAAGATGTTTGGTTCAGTGCTTCAAAGCTGGGGGACACTTCTTCCATGTTAAACAAACGCCAGCTTCTCCAGCTGCTTACAGCAAATCCCCCTGGAACAATTGGGGCTGAAATCGAGTTCCCTTTGTTAGGCGATTGGGCCCCCCTCATTCCTACTCGTGCATCAGGCCCCAGTCTGTGTCAGGTCCAAGGGACACGGGTGGTCCCAGCTCAGAGGTCCCATGTCCACTGCAGCCCCTTCCACAGCCTGCCCACCCCTACCACAGGGAAAAACACACAGGGAAATGATGGTCCAACTCCTGACCAGTTTTGTGTCTGACGCTCCGTCAGACAGCCTCGCTGAGTGAAGATGCCGGGACTACTGGGTCCTGGGGTGACTCGGAGGTTTTGGGCCCAACAGGGCAGCCTGAACCTGAAGTCTCATCTCCCCCAGGAGCTGAAAACACTTTTCTTGATTTCCCCCAGGAAATCAAGCTTCTGCTTCTCAGCTCCTGTGGTTTTAGTATTTATATATCTATATCTTCTTTGTAGAAATTTATTTATTTTTGAATAAGTAATACCTGCCTGGTACAAAATTTCAAAGGTGCAGAGAGTAAGAACAGGCCTCCTCCCACGCTGACCCCAGAGGCAGCCACTGTTACCAATTTCATATGTATTCCTTTAACTGTTTTGAAATAAGTCTCTGAAAACTGCTCATTTCCTTTTGTCAATATTTCTTGCTGAAAACCTAGAAAAACTCAGGAAGAATAATGACATAAAAACCACAAATTTCACCACCCAGAAAACTGCTGGTAACAAATTTGGTGTGTTTCCTGCAATTGTTTTAATGCTATGTATGTATGTTTCTAATGTACCTGCCTTCTTATCCTATATACTCCTTTGGACACCTTTATCAATGAAGGTTAAATAACATTTGTGATGTAATTTAAGATTCCTTGTAAATATTTTTAATGACTGCATAATATTCCACTGTGTCTAACCATGTCCCCGGTGGTGTTTCTTTTTGTGGGAATGCTGAAGTGTTATGGTAATACTGTGTTAATCGTCACTTTATTGCATTCTGGTATATAGTCTTTAGGATTCATTGCTCAAAGTGAAATTGCTGGATTTAAAAGTATACAGCATTTTTTTTTTTTTTTTTGAGATGGAGTCTTGCTCTGTCGCCCAGGCTGGAGTGCAGTGGCGCAATCTCAGCTCACTGCAACCTCTGCCTCCTGGGCTCAAGTGATTCACTTGCCTCAGCCTTCTGAGAACTTGGGATTACAGGCGCCTGCCACCATGCCTGGTTAATTTGTGTATTTTTTAGTAGAGATGGGGTTTCACCATGTTAGCCAGGCTGGTCTCAAACTCCTGACCTCAAGTGATCCACCCACCTCGGCCTCCCAAACAGCTGGGATCACGGGCGTGAGCCACCACGCCTGGCCAAGTATGCAACATTTTTTAAAGATGGTTGTTCTGTTAGGTCAGAATCCTTTCTGGAGAGGCGTACTCTCCCAACAAGGGGGCACACATCTCACTACATCCCCACCAAGAAGCAGAGTGCTAGTGTCTTCTGCCTTGATTAATTTCATGGGTGACTACTGACATCTGGTTTGATTCATTTTCCTTTGATTATGAAGGGGTTGATTGATCTGTAGCTTGGCTGTCTCTCAGTGAAAGACAGCTGGAGGTAATCCCCTAGGTGACTGCCTGCTCAGGGGTGCTGGGACCCCCACTCCAGTTCCCTGTGGCTGATCCAGCTGGGAGGGTGAGCAGGGAGTCAGCCACACGTGGCTGGTGGGGCAGCTGGGTGGTGGAGTGTCTGGGTGGCCAGGTAGCATGGTGTCTAGGTGGCTGAGTGGCAGGGTGTCTGGGTGTCCAGGTGGTAGCATATCCAGGTAGCAAGGTGTCTGGGTGGTAGGACAACAGGGTGTCTGGGTAGTAGGGTGACAGAGTGTCTGGGTTGTTGGGTGGCAGGGTGTTTGGGTGTCTGTGTGTCTGGGTGGTAGGGTATCCTGGTGGTGCTGTCTTTGGGTGAAGGGGTCTCTAGGTGTTCAGGTGGCAGGGTGGAGGGATGTCCAGGTGGTGGAGTATCTGGGTGTCTTGGTGTCTAGGGGGGCAGGGTATCTGGGTATCCAAGTGGCAAGGTATCTAGGTGGTGGGGTGGCTGAGTGCCCAGGTGTCCAAGTGGCTGAGCTGCAGGGTGTCCAGGTGTCCGGGTGGTGGGGTGTCCGGGTTTCTAGGTGTCAGGTGTCTGGGTGGCTGGATATCCAAGTTTCTAGGTGTCACATTTCTGGGTGTCCAGGTGTCTGGGTTTCTGGGTGTCTGGGTGGTGAGGTGTCAGATGTCTGGGTATCCAGGTGTCCAGGTGGTGGGGCATCTGAGTGATGGTGTGTCTGGGTGTTCAGGTGTCAGGTGTCTGGGTATCAGGTGTCTGGATGTCCAGGTTTCAGGTGTTTGGGTATTTAGGTATTTGGGTGTCAGGTGTCTGGGTGTCTGCGTGTCAGGTGTCTGGGTGTCCAGGTGTCAGATGTCTGGGTGTCAGGTGTCTGGGTGTCTGGTGTCTGGGTGTCCGGGTTTCAGGTGTTTGGGTATTTAGGTATTTGCATGTCAGGTGTCCGGGTGTCAGGTGTCTGGGTGTCCAGGTGTCAGATGTCTGGGTGTCAGTGTGTCTGAGTGTCCTGGTGTCAAGTATCTGGGTGTCAGGTGTCTGGGTGTCTGGGTGTCAGGTGTCTGGGTGTCAGGTGTCTGGGTGTCTGGGTGTCAGGTGTCTGGGTGTCAGGTGTCTGGGTGTCTGGTGTCTGGGTGTCCGGGTTTCAGGTGTTTGGGTATTTAGGTATTTGGGTGTCAGGTGTCCGGGTGTCTGGGTGTCAGGTGTCTGGGTGTCTGGTGTCTGGGTGTCCAGGTTTCAGGTGTTTGGGTATTTAGGTATTTGGGTGTCAGGTGTCCGGGTGTCAGGTGTCTGGGTGTCCAGGTGTCAGATGTCTGGGTGTCCTGGTGTCAAGTATCTGGGTGTCAGGTGTCTGGGTGTCTGGGTGTCAGGTGTCTGGGTGTCTGGTGTCTGGGTGTCCGGGTTTCAGGTGTTTGGGTATTTAGGTATTTGGGTGTCAGGTGTCCAGGTGTCTGGGTGTCAGGTGTCCAGGTGTCAGGTGTCTGGGTGTCAGCGTGTCTGAGTGTCCCGGTATCAGGTGTCTGGGTGTCCAGGTGTCCTGGTGTCAGGTGTCCGGGTGTCTGGGTGTCCAGTGTCTGGGTGTTGGGTGCCTGGGTGTCATGTGTCCAGGTGTCTGGGTATCAGGTGTCTGAGTGTCCCGGTGTCAGGTGTCTGGGTGTCAGGTGTCTGGGTGTCCAGGTGTCCGGGTGTCAGGCGTCCGGGTGTCCAGGTGTCCGGGTGTCCAGGTGTCTGGGTGTCCAGGTGTCCGGGTGTTGGGTGTCAGGTGTCTAGGTGTCTGGGTATCCGGGTGTCTGGTGTCTGGGTGTCAGGTGTCCGGGTGTCCAGGTGTCAGGTGTCCGGGTGTCCAGGTATCAGGTGTCAGGGTGTCTGGGTATCAGGTGTCTGGGTGTCAGGTGTCCGGGTGTCTGGGTATCAGGTGTCTGGGTGTCAGGTGTCTGGGTGTCATGTATCCAGATGTCTGGGTATCAGGTATCTGGATGTCCGGGTGTTTGGTGTTTGGGTGGTGGGGTGGCAGGATTTCTGGGTGGCAGAGCTGGCCCTTCCAGTGGGTTCTGGCCCAGGGAGGGCTGCGGGCTGCTGGTGGGTGAGGTAGTGCTGAGGAGGAATCCTGGGTACGGGGACCCAGTCCTCATAGGAAGAAAGCATCTGCTCAGGGCCAGCTATCAACCTGCTTCAGTGTTGCCGCTCCCAGGCAGAGGGTGCGTTGTAGCTGGATGACTGCTTTATGTCTCTGTGCTGAGATGTCTGGTTGGAGGGATGCAGGCCTGGCTGCTGCGTGCAGAGCCGGGAGGCCCCAGGGCTGGGGACACAGCCTGGCATCTGCGGTTGGAGGCGCCCTCTGGCGGGCCAGCCGGGCACGACCTTCCTCCTCCTCTCCTTGTCCCCACCAGGCCAGGCTCAGATGGTGGCTCTCAGGATGCTGTTTCGTGTGTTTCCAATGGGAGGGTGCAGAGGCCACCCTGAGGCTTTCATAAGCCATGGACAGAGCATCAGCTGTGTCTCTGCATATAAAACAGAATGTCTGTCAATCCCAACCATCAACATATGGCAATTAAGAAATGCGGAACTCGCCTAAGCCATGCAGAAGGGGGCACTGCCTGATGTGCCTTCAGTTGGCTGGAGGAGAGAAATGGCTTTATTAGCTGGAGGAGGCCTCTAGAACCACAATGACAGCCACAGGTCAGCAGGCCGAGTGTGGGCCTGGCCAGCTGCATCACAGCCTCGGCGTCAGCTGTGGGTACCCCCACGTCCTGGCAAAGGAGGGAGCTGAGGGGAGTTTTTCTAAGCCATGGATGTGGTGGCTGTTAATTTCATTTTTCTGAGTTTTAAAAGAAGGACTTTACTCATTCTTGTTAGCAATTAAGCAAATGCAAGTATAATATCTAGGAGATATCTATTGTACACCAATTAATTAGTAAAAATAAATACAAATGACCAAACCCACAGCTGGCAGGGCTGCGGGAAAGCAGGGTACACATATGTGCACACACGCACATGCACACACACACATGCACATGCAGGTTCTCGGTTGCCAGGGGCTGGGAGGTGGGAGGAACAGGGCGTGACTTGTCATGGGTGTAGGGTTTCTCTGTGGGGTGATGAAAATGTTCTGAAATTGGATAGTGGTGATGGCTGCACAATCTTGTGACGATGCTGAAAACCGCTGAGTTGGATACTCCAAAGGGGGGTGGATTTTATGGGATGTGAACGCTATGTCAATAATGCTATTTTTTAAAAAACCCCAAACTTGCTTTAGATCCACTTCTCTCTCCCTTTGCATCAGAATTCCTCCTGTGCTCCCCGCTGCCAATCTGTCTGCTCCGCCCTCTTGTCCTTTTCCCACAGGCATCTGCTCCGACCAGCCCACCGAGATCCTTCATCCAGGGCACCACTGACCTCCATGTTCCTAAGCCCCAGGTCGGTTTCCAGTCCTCCCCTGCCTTGGCTCCTCCCTCCTGGCTGCGCCTCTGCCCCAGGCTCTCCTGGCCTTCCGCTTGTGGGACTGGCTGCTCCTTCTCCATCTCATCTGCTGCTCCGACCACCTGGGGTGTCCCAGGGCTCATTTCTTGGAGCCTTCTCTTCCTATCCACACTCACCCAGCCCCTGGCTTGCCTACTCACTGGTGACCCCCAAATGTGGCAGCCTGGACTTTTCTCTGGCCTACTCAGTCTTTCCATATCTAGTAGGAATCTCCACCTTGTCATTAAAAACAAAGTTCCTGCCAGGATGGCTCACGGCTGTAATCCCAGCGCTTTGGGAGTCCAAGGTGGGAGGATCGCTTGAGCCCAGGAGTTCTAGACCTGCCTGGGCAATATAGCCAGACCTCAACAAAGAAATAAAAAATAAATTAGCTGGGCATGGTGGTGCGCCTGTAGTCCCAGCTGCTCTGGAGGTTGAGGCAGGAGGATTGCTTGAGCCCAGGAGGTTGAGGCTGCAGTGAGCTGTGATAGCACCACGGCACTCCAGCCTGGGTGACAGAGCAAGCCTCTGTATAAAAAAAAAAAAAAAAAAAAAAAAAAACAGAGTCAGACTGTGCCACATCCCAGGCCCTCCGCCATCTCCTCTCCCCTAACCTCTCCGCAGTCATCCCGGCACCCTCCCTCCCTCACTGCTCTAGGCCTCCTCCAGGCACCGCAGGTTCCCACCCCAGGGCATTTGCAGCTGCTACTCCCTCTGCCTGGAAAGTTCTTCTCCCAAGTAGCTGCATAGCCCTCTGCCTTCCTTCCTTTAGGTCTTGACTCAATTTCACCTTTCCGGTGATGCCATGCATGGCTGTTCCATCTGAAACTGTAGCCACCCAGCCCTCACGGTCTGTCCCTTGCTCTGTCATTACCCATAGCACTTACTACTTGCTAATACACTCCATTATATATATGTTTTTTCCCAAAATGAGACAATCTATGGCAAGGGGAAGAACGTTGAGATAATCTTTTCAGCAAACAAGCAAGCCCATCAGCAGAGCTGAACTAAAAAGGTCAGGAACGTGTATTTCCAAACACTGTGGCCCCTCTGCTGAGAATCTTCCTAGTGCTGGAAAAGATCCCACAGGTATGAGAGACTCTAACACTCTTTCTTTTTTTTTTTTTTTTTTTTTTTGAGACAGACTCTCACTCTGTTGCCCAGGCTGGAGGGCAGTGGTGCAATCTTAACTCAGTGCAACCTCTGCCTCCCTGGTTCAAGCGATTCTCCTGTCTCAGCCTCCTGAGTAGCTGGGATTACAGGCATGCGCCACCACGCCTGGCTAATGTTTGTATTTTTAGTAGAGACAGGGTTCACCATGCTGGTCAGGCTAGTCTCAAACTCCTAACCTCACGATTCACCCGCCTCAGCCCCACAAAGTGCTGGGATGACAGGCGTGAGCCACCGCGCCCGTACTCTCCTTTTGTTTTTTGCACCAACGCCAACCTGTGCATGCCATAAACATGCTGACTGCCTCTTTGATTTTGAACTGGGCCTAACACCCACACGATGTCATTCTTAGGCACCTGCTCTGCCTGAGTGCTGAAGGAACAGCTGCCTCCCCCGTCCCCCGACCAACCCCACGAACCTGTGAGGCGAGCTCTGATTCTAGGACAGTGTCTGAGACCCAAATTCCAAGTAACCACCAGAATGATCACAGTGAAAGGACTGATAACTCCAAGTGCTGGTGAGGGTGTGGAGCAACTAGAACCCTCATCCACACTGACGGAGTGTAGATTCGTGTAACTGCCGCAGAAAACTGGCAGCCTCTACTCAATCAGACATGCATATGCCCAACAGCCCAGTTCCACTCCCAGTTATGTACCTACCAAACGAGTGTTTCTGTCCACCAAGACATGGACAGAAACGCCTGTAGCCGCTTTATTCATAACAACCCCAAACTGGAAACCACCTGGATGTCTTATCCAGCACATGGGTAAGAACTTGCGGAAGGTTCATAAAACAGGATACTTTACCACGACGAAAAAGAACAACTGACAGATGCTCACAACCATATGGAGGAATCTCACAGGCATAGGTCTGAGCAAAAGATGTCAGCATAGCTGGGCATGGTGGCTCACGCCTGTAATCCCAGCACTTTGGGAGGCCGAGGTAGGTGGGTCACATGAGATCAGGAGTTACAGACTAGCCTAGACAACATGGTAAAACCCCGTCTCTGCTAAAAATACAAAAACTAGCCAGGTGTGGTGGCGTGTGCCTGTAATCCTAGCTACTTGGGAGGCTAAGGCGGAGAATCGCTTGAACCAGGGAGGTAGAGGTTGCAGTGAGCCAAGATTGCGCCACTGCACTCCAGCCTGGGCGAAAAAAGCAAAACTCTGTCTCAATAACAATAATAATAACAAAAAGAAGAAGTCAGAACAATGCACACAGTATGATTCTATTTATATGACATTTTTAAAAACAGGGCTACATGTGGTGGTACATGCCTATAATCCCAGCACTTTGGGAGGCCAAGGCAGGAGGACCACTTGAGGCCAGAAGTTTGAGACCAGCCTGGGCAACAAACTGAAATCTCGTCTTTAGAAAAAAAGTTAGCCAGGCATGGTAGCACATGCCTTTAGTCCCAGCTACTCAAGGGGAGTAGGGAGGATCCCTTGAGCCCAGGAGGCTGCAATGAGCCAAGACCGCGACACTGCACTCCAGCTTGGGTGACAAGACCTTGTCTGTAAGCGAAACAAAAAACACCAGGAAAAACTCGTGATAGAAACCAGAGGACCAGGTAACCCTTGGAGGCAAGTACCGTGAGGAGGGGCTAGAGGGAGCCTTCTGGGGCTGCTGGAGATCTGGATGGTGCCTTACACACTTATGTGTTTGTGCAAAAACTCACTGAGGTGCACACTTAATCTGTACAGTTTACTGGATGTAGGTGTTACCTCGATTTAAAAAAAGAAAGAAAAGGCTGTAATGCCAACACTTGGGGAGGCTGAGGTGGGAGGATGGCATGAGGCCAGCCTGGGCAACGGTAAGACCCCAGATTTACAAAAAATTAAAAAGTTAGCCAGGCATGGTGGGCACACTTGTAGTCCCAGCTACTTGGGAGGATTGTTTGAGCCCGGGAGGTCGAGGCTGCAGTGAGCTGTGATCACACCACTGCACTCCAGCCTGGGTGACAGAATGAGATCCTTTCTCAAAACAAAACAAAACAAAACAAAAAGAAAACAAAACTCCTAAGGCAGGGAGGATCCATCGCCACGTGGCTTGCTATCCCTCTCCTATGAACTATGTGTCCGGCCCCATGCTAATTTCTTCCCAGTACTTCTTTGAAGACTTGCTGCTTTCCCTAAGCGCTTGCTCCTTGACCTTTGGAGAGGAGACCAATATACCGAAATGCGGTGGACCTAGTAGTGGGGACACGGGCGTTTTAACAGAGTAAGCCCTGGAAGCTGCTGCGTCCTTCCGAGTCGGTATCCCTTTTGCCTCTGAATTCCGCTGCCTCCTCCGTCTTTGACCCATGCGATCATCAGCCTTGAGGGGGAGACCTGTTGAGTGAGAGTCCATTGTTTTGGGTCTGCATAAAGGCGCCAGTCACTTGTCCATTGTGCTACTGAATGCTCGCCTCCACATCTTGGAGTTGCTCATTGCTGGGTGGCTTTCTCTGTAACGGATTGAAACTCCATAGTGCTCCCCCACGACGCCTGCCTGTGGACAGGCTCATTCTGGGGGCGAATCTAGACCCCAAGACCTCACCTCCCTCCCTTCCCCTGGACTGTCCTGAGAGCCCCGCACCGTGACTCCCCTGCCGGTGTGGCCCCGGGACCGCTCCCCCCTCTGCACAGTGGGAGCAGAGGCTTTTGACCCTCCAAGACCGTGGTCGGGGGATGGGTGTGCTGTCTAGGCCCATCTCTAGAGCCAGGATGTGGGTGGGGTCAGCTGTATTAGGCTGTGCAGTGGAAGGTGAGGAAGAGGAGGTTCTGGGTGCAGAAGCGCTGTGCCTCTAGGTGCCATCCCGGGAGCTCGCTTCCAGCTGCTTGTGGGCATGGAACTGTGAGTGCGCCGGGTTTCAAGGTACAGAAACAGCATGAACACAAAATAGAGGGGGTTCGGGGAGCCTGTGGCCTGCCCCGGGATGTATGACCAGCACCCCCTGGCCCCCACAAAAGGGTCTTGTCAAAAGCCCAGGTGCACCCCCTCCCCTGCCCCGCCGTGCTGAGCGGTTCTGCCTCAACTCTTGCTCTCTCTGGACCAACTCCAGCTCCGGCATGGGGAAAAGAAACCCTCAGGGATTGTGTTGTGCCAGCAAGTGGTTATGGCCAGGGTAGGCAGGGTTCAAAGGCCTCTGCTTCCTGGTGGGAGCCCCCAGGAGGCCTGGCGGCTGCTGAGATCCAAAGACATTTTGGTATTTTAAGGGTGTTGGTAATTTGCAAACTGCTCGAAGTGTCCCAGTGTCGCAGTGTGCTGCTCCAGAATCCTGGAGCTAGAGGAGGCATGATGGCCATGCCTGTGCTGCTTCGGGGGACCGCCTCGGGGAGCTTCTGGGCAGCCCAGAGGACGGGCCCCAGGCTCTGTCCCTCCCAGCCCGGAAGCCACAGTGGGCAGGCCCTCTTCTCCCAGAAAGCCTGTGTTTCGAGGTCAGAATGTCTGGCAGGACCCCCGAGCTGACGCTCCGAGGATTGAAATTTCCGCTTGTTGTTGCCCAGAAATGTCTGGCTCTGCCTGCGCCTACCCCTGTGCCTTCCCTGCCTGCTGCTCTGCGCTGAGTGCTGGAACATTCCAGTCGGAGCTGGACTTGGTGGTGGTGGTGGAAGCCAGCAGGAGACGGGGCTCCGGAGGTCAGAGGCCACACAGCTGGCCGCAGCTCTGCTCCGCCCTGACCCTGACACACAAGTGCAGGGCACGCCGTTTTCCAGCCCTAACGAGGAAGGAGATAACGGGGAGGAGGCTGGAGTCTCCCTCTGGTGGCTCCCTGCTCCTCTCTTCTATGCTGGCCCACACCCGCCTCTGTGGCCTCGCCTGAGCTACTCCTGCTGGGCCACAGGGATGCTCTTTCAGGTGTCTGAAGGTACTGCAGATGCCTCCATTCTGTGCCTGGGGCCCTGGAAGGCGTGAGGGAGGAGGTGGAAGGAATGAGGGAAGGTCCAGAGACACTGTAGGGTCTGGCTGGGATGTCTATGTGCAAGTGTCCACGAGGCAGGACAAGCGGGTTGGGCAAAGCTAATGGTGTCAGTTTGGGACACATAGACTTAGAGGCTCCTGTGACATCTTCCCAGTGTCCTTCAGGAGCTGGGGAGGTGACAATTCCTGCTTGCAAGGGAAGCGTCTGTGCGATGCCCAAGGGCGCAGGACCCTGGGCTGGGGCCATGGAGGCCAAAAACAAATGAGAAACACCTGTTTTCAAGGAGCTCAGATGCCAAGGCCAGGTTTAGGGAGCACAGGCTGCCTGAGGCTCCTCATGGAAAGTGGAGGTGGGAGAGCTGGAGCAGGGGCCGCTGGGCCTCTGGGGGCACAGATGAGTGAGCCACACCGCCTGGGGCAAGCCAGGAAGGCTTCAGAGTGGAGGTGGCATCTGTGCTAGGTTCACAGAGAGGGCCAGGCCAAAGTTCACAGGCAGAGCTGGAGAAATGGTGGGCATGGGGTCAGTAAGCAACCCAGGGCAGGCTGGAGCCCAGATCTGCTGGGCCAGCGAGGCAGACCCCTCTCCCCCGCCCGCCCCGAGCCCCTGCTTTGCCTGAGGTTCTGCTCCTGGACAATGGTTCCATCAAGTCTGCTGAGGGCAGGGGCAGAGCATGGGCATGGAGGGCGTGGGCGCCTCCCAGGTGAAGCGCTTGGATGCAGATACAGGCAGGGGATCCCCCCTTCTCCCAGCCAGCAGGCGCTGAAGGGGCAGCCCTGGGCCCGAGGGCGTGAGGTGTTAGGGGGCAGCCTCTCCCCTGTCCTCAGCCCCAGGAGGCTCACTTCCTGCAGGCCTCCTCAGAGACACCCCCGGCGGAAGCGGCGGCCTCGGTTTGTGTGTGTGGCCCAGGAGGCAGCGGATCCTGGCTGGGAACTGGGTCAGTCTTCGAGGCACCTCCAGGCCCCATCCCAGGGGCTGAGCCCAGGAACAGCTCTGCCTTCCCCTATGCCTCTTTCTGCCTTGATCAAAGAACAGGCTGGGCAGGGAAGTGGCCAGGCTGGCGTAAACCCCTGTGATGCCAGCCTGGATGAGAGCCTCACGGAAGTCTGGAGCCCAGCCTGCGATCAGGTTAGACTCGGCTCCAGAAAGCATCACTTGGGTGGGGTGGTGGGGTGGGCATTCTCGTCCCCACCTGAGAGGGCCACTCACATTTAGCATCTGGGAGGGGGACTGATCCCTGAAGCCTGGGCCAGACGGAGCTCTCCTGCTGTCCCTGCTCCTGTAGAAATATGCCAGAAACACCAGTTCCTATCCAGAGCCTGGCCCGGAGGCTCCAGGGTGAAGCTCAGTTGCTTTCATTATCATCCTCTCTACCCTGAAGCCCCCAGCGCCATTTCCTACCTGACTCACTTATTTATTCAACAAATGTTTAATGCTAAGGACAGGGAAAGACAGTTACCAAAACGGCCCAGAGTCCCAGTCCTCGTAGAGACTACAATCCTCTGATAAAGTCCTACCATCCTCTGAGGCTCAACCAAACACCACCTCCTCCAGGAAGCCCTCCCAGCTGTTCTGGGAGTTCCTTTCTCTGGCTTTGTCAATCCCTCTCTGGGCTCATGACACATCTCCTTTAGCCTTAGGATGGCCTCATGTGAACTGGTCTCCGCCTCCTTGAAACTAACGCACAGATGGGCCTCAGTAAGTGGTGGTCACTGCCACCATCAGCACCCCCACATCCCACCATCGTCAAGGAGGTACAAGATTCCTGGGGTCCTGTGAACCTCCCACCTGGCTCCCTGGCCTCTGACAGGCAACACCCCAATGTTACCAGCACACATGATGGTGGTCCTGTCTTTAAGAAAACTTGGCATCTAAAAATCCCAGCCACCAAAGCTCACAGGTAGGGCCCACTAGACCTTTGTGAAAAGCCTCCTTAGTGTCTGCAGCATCTGGGTCCCGTGGGAACACTGCACCCTGCAGAGCTCTAAAGGGAGGGCTGGCGGTGGCTCACATCTGTAATCCCAGCACTTTGGGAGGCCGAGGCGGGTGAATTATCCAAGGTCAGGAGTTCGAGACCAGCCTGGCCAACATAATGAAACCCCATCTCTACTAAAAGTACAAAATATTAGCCAGGTGTAGTGGCGCGTGCCTGTAATCCCAGCTACTTGGGAGGCTGGGGCAGGAGAATCGCTTAGAACCCGGGAGGCAGAGGTTGCAGTGAGCCAAGATAGCGCCACTGCACTTCAGTCTGGGTGACAAGAGCAAGACTCTGTCTCAAAAAAATAAAAAAGAAATAAAGAGCTGGCTGTCGTCAGTCCCAAAGTGCGCTGAGGTCACGGCTGCGACTGCACTTGCCACCCCGAGCTGCTCTACTCTGGGCTGGGTCCTGTAAGTGCGCTTCAGGTCCTGCCCCTGTGGGTGGGGTGGTGGGGTTCTGATGCCCCTCAAATGCATGGGCCTGCCCTCGGACCCTCCCCTTGCCCCTCTGTGTCTCCAAGGAAGAGGCAGGCACCCCCCAGGAATCCTATGTTGCCTGTTCGCAGGACCGGCTTCTGGCAAGGACGTGGAGTCCAGGCACAGATGTGAGAGGTGGACGGCAGCACTCGGCTGGCAGGACAGTTGGTTCCTGTGTCCTTGCCAGGCCTTGCAAGCAAAGCCCCAGGCAGGAGTGTGAGGCTGGACCCCGCCCAGCAGCCCTGTGATCCTGCCAGACCTCAAGCTCAGTTCTGGGGAAAGAGAGTATCATCTGTAAACAACAGAGGGACGGAGCCTGGCCTGAGACCTCCTGACCTTCCCAGGAGTGGGGACGGAAGTCATGAGCAAAGCTAGCTCAGCTGCATAGCCGGGACTCAGGGAAACTCCCAGAGCCTTCAACGAGCTTTCCCACCCAAGAAGGGGACTGGCAGAGGCCATGCGGTAAGGCAGGGGAGGCGGTCGCTTCACCCCTCGACCTGATCCTGGTCCAGGAGGCCATCTCTGGTGGAAAATAAACCTGTCAGGAGTCGGAGACAGGGCGGCGCCTTCCCTTCCCAGGCCCATATCTTCCATTTTGGGTGGCCCTGCTCTCTCCCAGCACACTCCCCTCTGTGCCTCAGTGGCCAGGGGCGGACTCATTCAAACTCACCCTGGGCCCAAGCACCCTGGGGGGCATTTGGCTTCCTGGCGCCCCCTCGGCCATCAGCTCAGAAGCTGAGACTTGTGCCTATTGAACATCCCAGCGTTGGGCAGGTGCAGTAGCTCCTGCCTGTAATCTCAGCACTTTGGGAGGCTGAAGCTAAAGGATCATCGCTTGAGCCCAGAAGTTTGAGACCAGCTTAGGCAACATAGGGAGATCCTGTCTCTACAAATAAATAAATAAATAAATGAGAAATTAGCTGGGTGCTGTGGTATGTGCCTCTGGTCCCAGCTACTTGGGAGGCTGAGGTGGGAGGATGGCTTCAGCCTGGGAGGTCGAGGCTGCAGTGAGCTGTGATTGTGCCACTGGACTCCAGACTGGGCGACAAAGCAAGACTCTGTCTCAAAAAAACAAACAAAAATCTCAGCAGAACAGGGGAGGGGCCTGTCCCTTGGAAGGAGCTGAGGACGGGAAGGAGGGCAGCTAAGGCTTCCAGTCCACAGCCAGAGGCAGAATTGGTGGCAGATGTGACCTTAGTGAAGCCCAGGTCCTCCCTTGGAGATCCCAGGGGAGCAGACAGCCGCCGGCCCCCATGCCTGCCCGACCCCCTCTCCCCAGGCCAGCCACCTGCACACAGCAGTCAGGGCAAGCTCTCTAAAGCCGAGAGCAGCACGCCGAAGGCTCCTATGGCTCCTGTACACCCGAGGTGGCTGCCCCGTGCCTCTGGGAGCCCAGCTCCAGCCACACTGCACAGGTCACATGGGTTCCTTTCCTGCCTTTGTGCCGGCTGTTGTTCCCTCTGCTGAAATGTCCTCTCCCCACCCGGCAGGCATCGCACACTCATTCTCAGCCCACCCTCATCACAGCAAGCTGCACCCCGGCTTCTGTGCCAGTGTCTCCCCAACCATGCGGTGCGGGCCCCAGAGCCAGGACCTTGTTCATTTCATTCCCAGCAGTGTCCCCAGCAGCTGGCACGGCCCAGCCGGAGCGGGAGCAAGGCTGCAGGATGGGGGCTCTGCAAAGGTCCTGGGCCACCCCAAGCCATGGGTCCTTACAGGCCCTAACACATTGGAAATCTGTCCCAGCCTTGTAGGGCTGAGGGCCAAGAAGCACCTGCTCAGCCCCAGACCCCAGGGGCTGCCGCTATGCCCTGGAGAGGATGCCACCACACTCAGCAAGCCTGGGGTCCTGTGAGCGGACCTCCTTGGCAGGCTGGTGTGGCCGGGCTCAGCTGCACGCGGTCCCTTCTCCCATCTCAGTGAACGCTGCCTTTTAGGATCCGAGGGTTTCTGGGCAGAGGAGTGGGCTGTGAGAAGAGGCGAGCAATGGCAGCCAGCACACCCTGCCCTGGTTTCACTCCCAGGGTGCAGGGATGGGGCTGCCCAGCCAGGGTTTCAGAGAGGGCACTAGATCTGTCCAGGAAGTCACCCCCAGCCCCGTGAACTGTCTCATCCTGTGCCCTCAGGGAGGCCAAGGGAGAGAAAGGGCTTGTAAACAAATAGGTCCTTCCTGGAAGGCTGCTGGGCCTCACACACCAGTCACTCTGCCAAGCAAGGCAGGTCGCAGGCGCTTCAATACCAACCCCTTGGCCGGCACAGTGGCTCACACCTGTAATCCCAGCACTTTAAGAGGCCAAGGCGGGCAAATCACCTGAGGTCAAGAGTTCAAGACCAGCCTGGCCAACATGGTGAAACCTCGTCTCTACTAAAAATGCAAAAATTAGCCGGGCATGGTGGCACATGCGTGTAATCCCAGTGACTTGGGAGGCTGAGGCAGGAGGATCGCTTGAACCCGGCAGGCGGAGATTGCCATGAGCTGAGATTGCGTTACAGCACTCCAGCCTGGGTGACAGAGCGAGACTCTGTGTCAAAAATCAAAAACAAACAAACAAACAAAAATTCTGAGAAAATGCCAAATAATAAACAATAAAAGAAAAAAAAATACTGACCCCTCCCACCTCCCTCGCAGGGTGCCCACAGGCCACCAGCAAGCCTTGTCACCTCAAGGGCAGTCTGTGGGTGGTGGTGGCAGGCAGGCCCTGGGAACCGGACCTGCATCCTCCAGGGTTCTGTCTGCCTGTGACCCTCTGAGAACTGGCCCCAGGAGGACAGTGCTAGGCCAGGGAGAGGATATGCTGGTGAGGTTTCAGACCTCCCAGCCCCACGGTCAAAACTAGCTGACAGCAACCCCAGCCTATGCCCCAGTTAGGCCAAGGTCAACTAGGGGCTGGGAAAGACTAGTGCAGAAGCACCCACGGGACACTGTTAAAGGACCCCCAGCTCCATGGCCAGCATGGGACCAGGTGTTGAGAGGCCGGCCTCGAGCCCCAGGCCTCATGCACACTCACTCTGAGCAGGGCTGGTGCACCTGGGGCCCAGCTTCCCTCTCCACAGCGTCAGCCCCAGGGCCAGGCAAGACTACAAAGGGGAGCTGTCAGCCTGGGAGGCCCAGCAGAGCCACACAAATGGCTGTCTGTTTCCTCAGTTCCATCCACTGAGATCCCCCACACCAAAGTGAATAGGGCAGCAGGCGCCAGGCCATGGTCACGGCACCCGGACAGACCTGTGACCTGGGGGGCCCAGCCAAGGCACAGCATGGCATACCCAGGGCAGCCGGCATACCCAGGAGCTCCCAGTGTGGGGGACAGTGGTAGATTTTTGCCACCTACAATGTTCACAACCACGGGCAGAGCCATGTCTGATGCAAGGACACACCCGGGCTTTGTAACCACCTGAGTCCATTCTTTTTTATTACTAAGTGAGGGCGGGTTTCTGTTCTTGCAACTGAGTCCTAACAAAAAACACGGGCTTCACTGGCCATGGGGAGAACTGAGGACGGGACAATAACGCACGAGACACCTGGATACCTGGAGAGGCGACGCAGGCGGGAGTCCTCGCCTGGCTGCCCTGGGCCTCTGGGAGCTCAGGCTGCAGTCCCTGGGCCTGGTGGCACCCACAGCACAGCAGTCTCTGGCCAGGCTTCGGGGAGCCCACGTCTGATTGGCAGGGCCTGGCCAGCCAGGCGGTGGGCACCAGCGTGGTGGGTGGGCAGGCCTGGGCTTCCCGGAGGCCTCCCGGGACTCAGGCTTCAGTGGGGTATGCTTGTTTGGGTCTGGTCCCTAGATGCCTAGGGACCTGGGATCGTCCAGCTCAGGAGGCTGTCTGGAGTGGCCACTGCAGCCTGTAGAGCTGGCAAGTGGCGTTTGTTTTCAAGAGGTATGGGTGCTCTGGGGCTTTCTGAAGGGAAAGGCATTACCTGCAGTGGAGCCAGAAGGACACGGTGTCCAGCAAAATGGCACTGGGAGTCCAGAAAGAGCCAGTCCCCAGCACTGTGCCTGCCCGGAGCCCTGGGCAGTGGAGCTGGCCCAAGGACAGACTCTCTGCAGGCCGGGGGTCAGCTGTGGAAGGCAGACCAGGCCACACCCGAGCTGTAGAACTCCACGCGGCTGGACCAGTCGCCGTCCCCGCTGCCCTCCTTGTCCTCGTCGGAGTCATCGTCGTCTCCGCTGGACGCTCCGCAGATGGCCCGGGCCAGGTGGGCCGGCTGCCCCGGGGACCCCGCGCCCTGCTCCTCCGCCTCCTCCTGCCGCTGCTGGGCGGCCAGCTCACGGTAGCAGAGGCTGCAGACGCGCACGGGCTTGGGGGACAGGCGCGGGAGCAGGAAGCGCTGGCGCGAGCACTCACCACACACCACAAAGCCGCACTTGCGGCAGTGGTGGCGCCGCGTGAGGGCGGAGAAGCGCGTCTGCGTGCAGCGCATGCAGATATCCGTGGCCTTGTCGGGGATCCAGGGCGCCGCGTGCTCTGTGCTGGGCGAGCGGCCCGTGGCCCGCAGCTGCCGCCGCACACACTCCTCAATGTGGCTGATCCACTCCTGGCGCTCCGTGGCAGAGGCGGCCGACACCACAAAGGACTTCTTGGCCGTCTTGATCATCCAGCGGTTCTTGGCCTGCAGCGTCTCGGGCAGCAGCTCCAGCGTCACCTCCTCCAGGGGGATGATGTGCTGGCTACGGTACCTGCGCTTGTTGAGCACGATGCTGCCGTACACCAGGATGTCATTGAAGAGGAAGAAGATGCGCGGCTTGGCCTTCTTGCGGCACTCTTTGGTCAGCACGCCCTCACCCAGCAGCACCCGGCCCAGCAGCGCCAGCGGCTGCCCCGAGGCCCCGAAGCAGCTCTCCACAGCTGCGATGCGCTGGCTGTTGATCTCCGTGTTGGCCAAGTGGTCCACCATCGTCTCCAGCCCGCTGCAGGAGGAGACAGACAAGGAGCACGTCCAGGCAGGCGTGGGGGTGTCAGAACCACGCTGCCCACCCCCGACTCACTAATCCACCACACCAGACAGCCCACTGACTACCCATGGTGCCCTGCAGGCCTGCCCAGCACTGACAGGCATCACCCCACAAGCGGACACCTAGACTTGAGTACAGGGAACTTCAGGACTTCAGGAAGGGAAAGGGAATTCCTCAGTAAAGGGCACATGGAGGCCAGACAGGGATGGGAAGGGAGGGATAAAGTGTGCTACTTAGCCTGGGAGCAGCAGCTCACACCTGTGGTTCTAGCACCTTGGGAGGCTGAAGCAGGAAGAGGCTTGTGCCCAGGAATTTGAGGCTGCAGTGAGCTATGATCACGCCACTCCACTCCAGCTAGGTGACTGAGTGGATTCTATTGCTTCAGAAAAACAAAGTTCTACTGAGCAGGTGACCACTATGGGCAGCGAGGTTCAGCCCCACTGGGGAGCCTTGAAAAATAGGGTGGAACAGGCCTCGATGGGACATCAGAACAATCCATGCCAGGAGACTTGGGTCTCCACACCCAACCCATCCCTGACTCTGCCATCCACCAGACCAAGCCGTCACAGGCCCTGCAACCCATGCACCCACCCAGTGAGTGTAGCAGTCACCACGACCATCACAGGCACGGGCTCCAAGTGCTTCCTGTCAGCCAAGCGTGACTGTCTCAGTCCCCGCCCAACCCCAGGATGCAGAATCCCCACTTTACAGGAGGGGAACTGAGGCAATGCTAGGAGGCAGGGGCCCCGGAGCCCGCATTATGCTGCCCTCCTGCGTGGAGTGGGAGGCACACAGACCCCTCTGTTGGTGCCCTTAAGCACTAAGCACTAACTCAGAGCTCATGCCAAGTGCCCCCTGCTCGATCCACACACACACCAGCCCACCAGACTCACAACCTTGAAGACCCCCTCAATGCCACAGCCTCCCCAGTCCAAGCCTCCAGTCCTGACCTCTCCAAGCTCTAGGAGGGCTCTCAGCATAGATGTTTACCTGCTTGTCTAATAAGCTTCTCAAACTCAACACATCCAACACCAAGCCTCTTTCTCTCCTTCAGTGACACCACCATTCACCCAGGAGTTCAAACCCCAGATCTAGGACGCATCCTTGAATCTCCCCGTCCCTGTACCTCCAACATTCAAGCCATGAGCAAATCTCATCGTTACCTCTCCAATCTAGCCTGCCCGCTTCTCAGCACACGGCTCTGCCCCCATATCAATGACAAGGTGCCACTGTGTCCCACCTGAGACAGGCTGTCCCAGGGTCGGCTCCTTCCTGCAATGGGTTCTCAGTTCCCATCTGCCTTCTGGAAAGGTTCTCCCTGACGACCCCAGCTCAGGCAGCCTCTCCCCACATCCAGGACAGGCATTGACAATCTATGGTCTGAGAGTCAAATCCAGCCCTCAGCCTGCTTTTGTAAAGATTTATGGGCCGGGCGTGGTGGCTCACGCCTGTAATCCCAACACTTTGGGAAGCGGAGGCAGGTGGATCACAAGGTCAGAAGTTCAAGACAAGCCTGGCCAAGATGGCGAAATCCTGTCTCTACTAAAACTACAAAAATTAGCCGGGCACGGTGGCAGGCACCTGTAATCCCAGCTAATCGGGAGGCTGAGGCAGGAGAATTGCTTGAACCTGGGCAGCAGAGGTTGCAGTGAGCAGAGATCATGCCACTGCACTCCAGCCTGGGCAATAAAGTGAGACTCCGTCTCACCGAAAAAAAAAAAAAAAAAAAAAATTATGGGGACACAGCCACATTCATTAATTGTCTCTGGTGGCTTCCACACCGCAATGGCAGAGTTGCATGTTGGTAACAGGGACTACATGGTGACAAAGCCTAAAATATTCACCATCGGGCCCTTTGAAGAACGGGTCTGCTGACCCCTTCTTTGGGATTCCACCCTATTTTGTTTTTTCTTCACGGGATTTAACAGGATCTGTGATTTTCTCGCCTAGTCATTGCTTGCGTTTTCTGTTTCCACCACTCAATTCTTAGCTCCACGAGGAAAGGAGCCTCTTCTTGTTCACTGTGTCTACAATTCTTGGAGCCATGCCAAGCACACACTAGGTGCTTCGTAAACAGCTTGGCAGGGTTCCAAGCAGCTCCCACGGCCCACCGTGCATGACTCAGCTCTTACCTCTGCAGAGGAAGAGGTGAGAGCTGGGCCCACCACCACCACCACTTGCACACAGGCGTTCAGGCACACACAGCACGCCTGGGCCTGAGCTGATCACACCCACGGTGTTTCTGGGTCACTGAGCTGCTGTTCTGAGCCTGGGCACCTGTAGGAAGCCAGAGTGGGGCCCCGGTGCGGGGGCTGGATGCATTGCGCAAGAGGGGAGGCTGTGCCTCTCGAATCCCGTGCCACTGGTCCCTGCAGATCACAAGTGTCCTGAGAAGTGCTGCCCACATCGCCTTATGTAAGAACTGCTATTTTTACGTTGCTGATCTTGGCTGTATACTGCAAACCTGGGGGATTATCAGGGACAGCCCTGGCCTGTCCCACCATGACTGATCACTGAGTACCTGGCTGATGAACAATTTGACAAGAGCAGAACTGCATTCTACAAAGAGCAGTGAATGCACAGCAGAGACAACCAAAATGCCCACCAGCAGGGAAAATGATAAAAACCCAGGGCTACTCATGCAATGAGAGATACCGATCAACGCGGTCTGACAGCAAACGACAAACACTGAGTGGAAAATCGCAACCTGTAGAATCTTGTATGTAAAGTGATACCACTTATGCAGGAATTATATAACATTCTGAAAGTGTTCAAGAACTATATCTATGAATAAAAGTAAGAGGAAGGCCAGGCAGTGCCTCATGCCTGTTATCCCAGCACTTTGGGAGGCTGAGGCAGGCGGATCACCTGAGGACAGGAGTTCGAGACCAGCCTGGCCAACATGGTGAAACCTCATCTCTACTAAAAACACAAAAATTAGCCGGGTGTGATGGTGAGTGTCTGTAATCCCAGCTACTCAGGAGGCTGAGGCAGAAGAATCGCTTGAACCCAGGAGGTGGAGGTTGCAGTGAGCCGAGATTGCGCAATTACACTTCAGCCTGGGTGACAGAGTGAGTGAGACTCCATCTCACAAAACAAAACAAAACAAAACAAAACAAAACAAAAAGGAGGGGGGAAAGCAAAACAGAAAATAAATAGCAAGTGTTGGTGAGGATGTGCAAAAAACTGGAACCTGTGCACTGCTGATGAGAATACGACCTGGTCCAGCCTCTATGAAAAACAGTACGGAAGTTCCTTCAAAAGTTAAAAACAGAACCACCATCTGATCCAGCAATGCTACTTCTGGATATATATCCAAATTGAAAGCAGGGACTAAAGTAAATATCTGTTTTCCCATGTTCATACAGCATCATTCACGGTAGCCAAGAGGTAGAAGTAACTCAAATGTCTATCAGTGGGAGAATGGATGAACAAAATGTGTAACATATGTATCCTGGAGTACTATTCAGCCTTGAAAAAGGAAGGAAATTCTGACGCGTGCTACAACACAAATGAGCCCTGAGGACATCATGCTAAGTGAAGCAAGCCCGTCACAAAAGGACAAGTACTGTAATGACTCCTATGAGATATCCAAAGTGGTCACATAGAATGGTGGTTGACAAGGGCTCCTGGAAGGGAAATGGGGAGGTTGTCTGGGTATGGAGTTTCAGTTTTAAATGATTAAACAGTTTTAGAGGCCAGGCATGGTGGCTCACGCCTTTAATCCCAGCCCTTTGGGAGGCTGAGGCGGGCGGATGCCTTGAGGTCAGGAGTTCAAGACCAGCCTGGCCGATGTGGTGAAACCCTGTCTCTACTAAAAATACAAAAATTAGCTGGGGATGGTGGCGCATACCTGTAGTCCCAGCTACTCAGGAGGCTGAGGCAGGAGAATCGCTTAAACTCAGGAAGCGGAGGTTGCAGTGAGCCGAGATCACGCCACTGCACTCCAGCCTGGGCGTCGCAGTTAGACTCTGTCTCAGGGGGGAAAAAAAAGTTTTAGAGATCTGTTTCACAACAATGGGAATATATTTAACACTACCGAATTGTACACTTTAAAGTGGTTAGGATGGTTAAAAAAAAAAAAAGATATAGGAGAAAGTGGCCTAGGGAGAGGACCTAGATGCAACCAGGAATAGAGGACTCAGATTGGATTTCACCTTTGTCTACAATGTTTCATTTTTTTAATTAGAAAAAGGCAGCAGCAAACATGACTGAAATCTGAGTACCTGTCAATTTCAAGAAACGGAAACATGCGTTTCTTCTAATTTTAAGGTCCTCAAAAAGAAAAGAATTACAGGCCAGTGTCTAGAGCGAGTCTTGGGCTCCGTGGTCTGGGGGCCGCTGAGCAGGTCTCAGGATGGGACGCCTGGCTGGGCCTGGCAGGGTGACCACATGGCATCCGGGCCTGAGCACCTGCCGGGGATGTCAGGAGCCCCGAAGAAGCAAGTCCACATGTGCTGAGAAGTCAGGCCACTGGCAAAACAGGATGAAAACCCAATCTTGAGACTGTAGACCAAAGCACACATTCAGTGGCAGAGGCAGGTGGGCTTTGTGCCCATAGAGCAGGTAGCCCCCCCCCCACCCCGTCAGCATGAAGGAAGGGAAGGAGCAGCACCAAGCAGAAGAGAGCCACAGGCAGGGGTGCCCAATCCACCCTGGACCCAGCCAGCAGAGGGGAGAAGCCTATGACACTGGCTCTGCAGCCCTTGGAGGGAGCGCAGAACACTCAACATGGGACCCCGTTGCTGCTCTGCCCTCCTCCCCCTGGGGACTCACAGACCTCCTCTAGGCCTTTATGGCCAGTGTCCAGCTGCTGGTGGCAAAATGTGAACCAGGAAGGGCGAGGAGGGGCATCTGGTGGCGATGAAAGGGGCTGGGCTCAGAGCTGACCCCCCACACTGGGGCAGCCAGGGGCTCACATGTGCCCCACTTTGTGAATCTGCTGAGGGTCCCAGGTTGGGCGAGGGGCAGGGCAGACAACATCCTCCTGGGGGCTGCCCCGGCATGCTCACCCTCTCTTCGTGACCATAACTTCATACCCTAGTTTGACCTGGCCTGTAGGTTTTTCTTGACAAATACAGCAGCCCACAGTTAGATGGGAAATGCTTTTTTTTTTTTTTTTGAGACATTGTTTTTGTCTTGCTTTGTTGCCCAGGCTGAAGTGCAGTGGCGCAATCTGGGCTCACTGCAGCCTCGTGGCTCAAGAAAAGCCTCCCGCCTCCGCCTCCTGAGTAGCTGGGACCACAGGCGTGCACTAGCATGCCTGGCTCATTTTTAAATTTGTTGAAGAGGAGAGGGTTCGCTATGTTGCTTAGATAGGTCTTGAACTCCTGGCCTCAAGCGCTCCTCCCTCCTCAGCCTCCCAAAGTGCTGGGATCACAGTATGAGCCACTGAGCCCAGCTGGGAATCCTCTTTTATCATTCTCACCAGGGAAATGAACCTCCCTCGCTTAGCACAGGGGAGGAGAAAGCTGAGCCCCGTCCCTGCTCATCTGGAGTCAGCCTGCCTTGGGAAGATGTTGGCGACAGAGCTTCCTGGCAGCCTCTGGGCCTCAGATAGTGCCTATGCTGGCCCCAGGGTGGCCCCAGGACTGCTGGTAGATGGGAGGCCGCAGCACAGGGTCAGTAAAACTGGAAGACCAGACAACAAACAGACCCACGTCCTTTGAGGGTTCAGAGGCGTGGGGGCTCTCAGGCTCGGTGACCCTGCTGCCTGCAGAGGGGCTGGAGGTGCTCACAGGAGCACGCACGGTGGCTTGGGAGCCACATCCTGAGAACCACCAAGTGCCTGCAAAAGCCGTGAAGCCAGGTTCTGTATGTGGCAGCCCAGGTGTGATACGTGATCAACAGCAGAGGCTGGAGAGCTACACCAAATCTGAGCCACTGCCAGCTTTTCTAAGTCCAATTTTACCGAAAGACAGCCATGTGGGACAGAGGCGCTATGGCTGGCAAAACTGAAACTATTTGCTACCAGCTTTTGACAGAGAAAGTTTGCCAACCCCTGATCTACACCAGGCCACGTTGTAAAATGCGTAACGCACACACTGCAGGGCACGCTGAACAGGCCACGTAGGGCTCTGCCTGATGGGAGTCGCCTGTCCTCTCCTCTACCCGGTGAGAGACGTGTGGGGCCCCAATATGGTCACCTGGGAAAGTAGGAGCTAGGCAGGGGTGGCAGGGCAGGGGAGGAGGGCTGTAACTCCTTCACCTTGGGTTACACATGGGGACACTGCTCAGGGACGTGCAGGGCCAGGGTCGCTAAGGGAATTAGAGTTCTGGGGGCAGCTCGGCCCTTTGGACTTTCCCTTGACTTCCAGATCGGGGTCCTCCTTCCCTGCAGGGACCTGGGCCCCCACGAAGGCCCACCCTGCTTCCAAGCCTGCCTGATTTCATTTTCCAAGTATTTATGAGACCTACTGTGTGCCAGACACTCTTCGAGGTTACAGCAGGGAGCTGGGGACCAGGCCCTTCAGGAATGCACACTTCCTCCCAGTGAGACTAGAAGTACATTAACAAGGTCTTTTCTGAGAGCCAGTGCTAAATGTGGTGAAGAAAAAGACTGGTGAGCCCAGCAGGGCCGGGGACGGGGTGACAGTGGAGGTCAGGGAAGGCCTTGGGAGGAAGTGACCTCACTCCAACCTAAAGAAGCCAGCTGTGCAAAGACCTAGGGGCAGAGCTCCGGTCCTGGAGAGCAGCTCAAGGCGGAATGGGTGAAGTCAGGCCGCGGAGGAAGGAGCGATGGGGCAAGGGGGACAGATGAGGTCGCAGGGCCGGCAGGCACCATCCTGCAGACTCCAAGCCTCCACTCCCTCCAGAGGGGCCGCCCCTTGGCTCTGTCTAGCCCTGTGATTCCTGGAAGGCCCTCCTCCGGGAAGAGACCGGTAATAGGAAAAACAAAGCAAAACAAAACTGGAAGTGCTTAGCGCTCACCAGGCTCAAAGTTAAGCATATTACGTGCATTATTTCACTTAATCCTCACAAAAGCCCCCTTCAGGAAGGTACTTCCACCACATCAAAGTCCCTCCCCAAGGTCCCTGCTGAGTGATCAGGAAGCCCGGCTCCAAAATAGCTGTGAGCTGCGGAAGGCTGCACTCGATCAGAGACCAAATCAGAACTTCAGAAATCAGAGTCCAGCGGGTGTTTTCTGTGCTCCAAATGCCTGATGCCCACCCCGTCCCAGGCAGGTCCCTCAGCTTGGCTGGGCTGTCCTACTCTCCAGGCCACACCGGCCAAGCCCCCTTCCTTCCTCGGGTGGGCTGGATTGGGTAGGTTCCCTAGCTCCCCCGGGGCGCCTGGCCTGTGTCTTGGCAGCCCTGAGGGCTGACGTGTGCAGGGACGAGGGCCTAAGTCAGACTCATCTCGGCTCACACAGACTCCGCTGGGAATGACGCTGCGCAGAGGACGATCCCAGCGCATTAGGGGACTACCTCCCCACCCACCTCCTTGGCCTTTGACCCTCTCTGGCCGGGAGATACCAGCTGTGTTCAATTTCCAAAGAGGTGCTCCCCTTGGGCTGCAGAGACCAAGTTTCAGCTTGACTTGGAACCTCTGCTTTCCCACTTGCAAAGGGGCTGACCACACCTCTGCCCTACACAACCCGTCTGGTGTTGGGGAAACCAGAAAGGAGGACAGTCCAGGCCGCCTCTCTCTGCAGGCCTGCTCAATAGTTTCCTCTCAGACGGCAACCATGACCGAATCTCTTTCCCTTGACAGCTCCCACCAAGAGTCACAAACTGAACTGCTCCAGAGGAACTGCGACCCCAACCCCCCCCACCCGCGCCCCGAAAGTGTTGATCCACTCACAACGCCTCCCTGCACAGGGGACAGTGGTCCCATCCAGGCCTCCAAACTGCAGACTGGAACCACCGGCAACCGGGCTTGCTGAGACCCCTGCAGCCCCGGGCGGTCCGCGAACCCCTCACCCCCGCCAGCTTACACCTGCCCGTTTCCACGGGGACTTTGCCTCGGCCCCTCTGGCCCCTGCCCGCTCTCCCTCGCTCTCCCCTGCCGCGCCCACCCCTCAAGCCGCTCAGAAGCGCCCTTCCCCGGCCTCTTCTCGGGCCGGAGTCCGCGGCGCCGCGCCCCGCCCGCCCGGGAGCCACCCAGATGGTGCGGCCGGAGGGAGCTCGCCTGCCCCGGGGGTAGGGACGGAGGGACTCGCCTCCTGGGCCCGCCCCGCGCCCCGCAGCCCGGCCGGAGGACGGGGGAGAACTCACCTGCTGCGCCGGGCCCTCGCCCGGAGCCCCGAAGCCAGCCCGCGAATCCGCACCGCCGCCGCCTGCAGCCTGCTCTAGGCCACCCGGCGCCACTCAGGTCCCCGCCCACTCCCCGCCGGACACGCCCCTGCGGCGGCTAGGCCAATCGGAGCCCGGGGCGCGGGATGGGCGGGGACTGGGCGTGCCTCCCGGAGGGCGCCCGGCTGGTGCTTGCGGGGGACCGGGACTGAGCGGGGCCGGCGCCCCTGTTTGACCCCCCCGGCCCCGCCCCGCTTTCCTTTCCGCCTGCTGCAGCCCCACGCGGAGCGCGGCTTCTGTCACCCGCTGGGACTGCGAGCCTGGCCCTAGGAGGGGCAGGGGTGGGGGCGCCGGCGACTGCGAGACCTGCGGGGCTCGGCGGGGAAGGGGGCGGTGGGAGGCGCGTGCCTTCTGGTGCCTCCGGAGGGCCTCACAGCTCAGTCACCCTCAGCAGTCGTAATATGAAAATGCGGCAGAACTTTATAAACTTTTTTTGAGACTGGATCTCCCTCTGTCGCCCAGGCTGGAGTACAGTGGCGCGATCACTGCTCACTGCAGACTGCACAGAAATCATCCTGACCCCAGGAGAATTAGCCCGCCAGGACCGGCTAGTTTTTGTAGTTTTGTAGAGACGAGGGTCTCACTGTGTTTACCAGGCTGGTCTCGAACCCCTGAGCTCAAGCGATCCTCCGGCTTGGCCTTCTTAAATGCTGGGATTTCAGCGGTGAGTCACCGCATTTGGCCTATTTTAAATTTTTTATAGCGGAAAATTTCAAACTGAAGGAAAGAGAATAGTCTAGGGACCCCGGTGTCCATCACGCAGCTCCAGCACTAGCAGCAGGTTCTGTCACCCCTGGCTCAACCGCGCCTAGCCTCCTGTGCGGCTCAGAAGGAAATTCCCAGGCTTCAGCGCCCCTGGCCTCCTCCCCACAGGGTCTCTCAAATTGGCGGGCTTCTTCCTGTTCCTTAAAGCCCCAGGCCTTTGCATCTCCCTCCGTCAGGCCTCAAACTGTCACCTCCTCAAGGAGGCTGCCCTGGCCACTCAAAGCGATTCCCTGTCTCCACCCCATCTCCCTCCACAGTCACCCGTGTTTGTAACTTTGCAAATCATCTCTCCCAACCCGGAGTCCTCTCCTGAGGAGGTTCAGGGCTGCCTCCCAGGCTGTGGCTTCTGTGGAATGCTCATAAACAAGTCATGCTGGTGGCTTGCCTCCTACCCAGGCTGTGAGTCCCACGGGCCAGATGATAATTTCTTCTCATTCAGACAGGACTTTCTTCTCTTTCACCACTGCAACCCAAGTGCTGAGAATGGGCAGTGCATAGAGAAATGCACTCTGTGCCTGTCACATAGATGCAGGTTGTCTTGCCAAATAGAACCCCACCTGGGCACCCTGAGAGGGGCTGGCTTAGGCCGGGGCAGTGCCTGCTGAGCCAGGACAGGGCGGGAGGGGAGCAGCAGGAGGAGGGCTGATGGCTGCAGGGCCATGGGGCTGCAGCTAGAAGAGGTGCCTGCTCTCCTGCGGGGTGTGGGTGAGGCTGTGAGGTGGGCCCAGTGCTGGTGACCCGCCTCTCCCAGCTGAGAAGGGAAGGGAAAGGGAGCAAGGGAGGGAAAGAGGAAGAGGGAAGGGACAGGCAAGTGAGAGGGCCACCAGCCATGGCCTTGGGGAGCCCCCACCCCACCACCACCTCACGGCACCCACCCACTACCATTGCTCTCATCAGCAAGGACAGCATTTATGAGATTCAACAGAAGCCTCCACCTGGTAAGTAACCCTGAACCCCACTAGACCCGAATGATGTGTGTTTGCTTTCAAAGTGCTTAAACCTTTTAAAAATGCATTCCAGTGAACATTACATATGGGGAGAGTTCACATAAAAATCAGAATCTTCAGCGTCTCTTAAATCAGAAGATTTGAGACTGTGGGTCCTCTTTAGAGGGGCCCTGTGTTCTTCCCTCCACACTGGTCCCCACACTCCCTCTGCTTTCCCCCTTGGGGTGCTTTATCCCCTTTCGCACCTCCAGTTGAATATATGTTGGGGTTTACAAGTCCTGAAGGTGCCACCAGGCCGCTACACCACAGAGCAGAATACACAAGATCTGAGATCCCACAAGCTGAGTCATAACCAGGAGGGTCAGCGGTGCCATCGGGGCACTGGGAAATGGCACCTCAAGTGTACACACACTGCTTGTCACCAGCGGGTGGAGGGGGAATTCAAGCTGAGCCTTCAAGGCTGCGATCCATGACTGCTCAGTGCTGGGTCTACCACCTCCCTGGTAAGGGGCTGCTTCTCATGGGGGGTAGGCCCTGGCTGGGATGGAGGTGGCCGTGAGACTCGGAAGGAGCCCATTCCCTGGGAAGGCAGGGCTGTCTCGTTTATGATGGTGTCCTGGCATCTAACACCATGCCTGTACAGAGGAGGCCTTGGGAGAGGGAAGCCATTTCATAACTGGGAAACTAGAGGAAGGATGCACATGTGTTGGTTCTCCAATCAGGAGAACCCTCCTAGCTGCTTGTGGTCCAGGGTCCACTTGGACCTCGGCCTCCTCATCTATCCTTCCTTCCAGCTTTGGATGTGAGTGGTGCTCTGAGAAACCCCTGGAGGCAGCACACACTGGTCTCCCAGCTGTCCACCCACTTCCCAGCGGTGCTGGCTGTGCGTGGGGACAGCTGGGTGCAGGGTGGAGGGCCTCACTCCTCCAAATAAGAGAGGAAAAACTTGTGACTCACGGGCAGGCCGAAGTTGAGTCAGCCAAGCCACAAGCTGTGGAAAGAATGAGGTTTCTCCAAGGCTTTTGCTACTCCTTGGGAAAGAAGCCCTTTCGGAGGAAAAGCTGGCTTCCAGACTGCAGGAACCCGGGTTTCAGGAACGCAATGGGCTCGGGATTTTCAAGTGAGGGATTCTGGCAACCATCTCTGTGCTCAACGCCAGGAATTTTTTTTTTGGATCGTTTATTAAGTTCTGTTTACATGCCAAGCACTGTGTGCTAAACATTGTATGTTATCTTATCTCTTCCCACACTAAGCTGTCATTCCCAACTTGCAGTTTAAGAAACTGAAATAGGCACTGAAATATTTAGGGGTGAATACAGACGTTCCAGCCAGAGACAGAGAAAGCAAATGAGGCAGCGTATTAACAACTGGTAAATAGGGGTCAGGAGTCTCCAATCTTTTTCTGTAAAGGGCCAATTGTTAAGTATTTTGGGCTGTGAGATCCGGAATCTCTGTGGCAATTATTGAACTCTAACTATTGAACTTCACCGTTGCAAAGCAAGAGTAGCCACAGCCAGTACTTAAACGAGTGGCTTAACATCACGGACACTGATGTTTGAATTTCATGTCATTTTCATGTGCTATGAAAAATTCGTTTTAATTTTTTTTCGCAACCATTTACAAAAGTTAAAAACCATTCTTAGCTCATCCAGAACCAGGCTGTGGGCTGAAGTTGACCAATCTCTGATCTCTGGCTATTCGTTGAACTTTTCTTACAACGGTTCTGATGGCTTAAAGGTTTTCAAAACAAAACGCTGGGAAAACAAATTAAAAAGAAAAGAAAAAGGAAACAGAGGTCCTAGTCTTTAGATTGGGCAGATCTTGAAACTGGCTCTAAATTTGTCTGAGTCTCAAACTATTACGTGCTGCATTCTTTTCAAAAAATTATTTTTATTTTATTTCAATTTATTTATTTATGTATTTGAGATGAGGTCTTGTTCTGTCACTCAGGCTGGAGTGCTGTGGCACAATCGTGGCTCACTAACTGCAGCTTTGACCTCATGAGCTCAAGCAATCCTCATGCCTCAGCCTCCTGAATAACTGGGACTATGGGCTCACGTGACTGCACCCAAATAACTTTTTAAATTTTGGGTGGAGATGTTGGGGAGAGAGTGGTCTATGTTGTTCAGGCTGGTCTTGAACACCTGACCTCAAGTGATTCTCCCACCTTTACCTCCCAAAGTGCTGGAGCTACAGGCATGCACCATCGCACCTGGCTAATTTAAAACACGTTTCGTAGAGACCAGGTCTCACTATGTTGGCCAGGCTGGTCTCAAACACCTGGGTTCATGTGATCCTCCTGTCTTAGTCTCCCAAAGTGCTGGGACGACAGGTGTGAGCCACCGCGCCTGGCCTAAATGCTGCTTTATCGATACCGTAACATACTAAAGACACTGCACCTCAAAGCCATACAATGTGGGGCGTTTTGAAGAGATTCCTATTGCAATGGTTGAGAACGTTAATTTTTTGGTTTTGTTTTTTTGAGACGGAATCTCGCGCTGTCACCCAGGCTCGAGTGCCCTTCTCCCACCATGCAAGACTTCAATCTCTAGACAGCTTTTGAGCCTCTAGATTCCCCACCTTTGTTCTTCCCTGCCTTTGCTTTCGGTCTCCCCACCCCTCACTCTCTCCTCTCTAGCTGATGGGAGAGCTCTCATACACCTTGTCCTCACATCTTAGGGACGTTTTCTTGAGACATAAAAATCACCATCTTTTTCAGCATTTTATTCCTGTTTCTTATGACAAAGTCCAGCATCATCTTCATAAACTCCCCACAAAACCTCCTTGCTTACAATCCTTGGAAGGCTGAAGCTGTCTTTTGTCCTGAGAAAATGGATAAAGAGCAAACTTCTACCTTGGGAGCAAATGTCCCCATGATTATATCATTCTCCAGGAGGTGAAGGTAAATGCTTCCGCAATGAATGGAAAAAAGGCCTCAGATCAGTCCTCTGAGTTTCCACCTTGAAACAAATGGGCTAAAAAAGAACACATTAAACCCAAAGTATTTAGATGAAAGGAAATAAGAATTGGAGTAGACATCAATAAAATAGGAAAACTGAAAATCAACAAAAAAATCTCAAATCAGGATTTTTTAAAAGATTAATAAAATTTATATACCTCTGGTTGGACTGATGAAGAAAAAAGAGAGAAAACACAAATTAGTAATATTAGGGATGAAAGAGGGAATATCACTACAGACCTTACCAACATTAAGAAAAATAAAAAAAAACTATGAATAAATCTGTGTCCATACATTTGACAACTTAGATGAAATGGACCAATTCCTTGAAAAATGCAAACCATTAAGATTTTCTTGAGAATAAAGAGATACCTTGAAAAATATTATAACTTTTTTTTTTTTTTTTTAAGACAGTCTCACTCTTGTCCCCAGGCACCAGGCTGGAGTGCAGTGGCACAATCTCAGCTCACTGCAACCTCCACCTCCTGGGTTCAAGCCATTCTCCTGCCTCAGCCTCCCGAGTAGCTGGGACTACAGGCACATGCCACTACGCCCAGCTAATTTTTGTATTTTTAGTAGAGATGGGGTTTCACCCTGTTGGCCAGGATGGTCTCAATCTCTCGACCTCGTGATCTGCCTGCCTCAGCCTCCCAAAGTACTGGGATTACAAGCTTGAGCCACTGCACCCGGCCTATAACTATTAAAGTTTATTTGGCTGGATATGAAAAAAGAGCAAAAAAAAAAAAAAAAGAAAGAAAGAAAAAAAAAGTTTATTTTATTTTGCATGTAAAAACCATACAACAACAACAAGAAGAAGGAAGTGCTCCATGCCACATGGTCTCACTGATGAATGCTACCAAACATTAAGGGAGAAATTAATAACAATTCTACAAAATTTCTTCCAGAAAAGTTGATGAGACCAGCATTGCTCTAATACCAAAATCAGAACAAGACAGTATGAGAAAAGAAAACTACAGAACAACATCCTTCATAAACTTAGATGCAAAAATCCGCAACAAAATGTTAGCGTATTAAACCTAGCAATATTTTGAAAGATAACACACAGTGACCAAGTTGGGTTTATACTAGGAATTCAAGGCTGATTCAGCATTTTAAACCATCGGTTAAGGCCGGGTGTGGTGGCTCATGCCTGTGATCTCAGCACTTTGGGAGGCTGAGGTGGGCGGATCACCTGAGGTCGGGAGTTCAAGACCAACCTGACCAACATGGAGAAACCCTGTATCCTAAAAATACAAAGTTAGCCAGGTGTGGTGGTGCATGCCTATGATCCCAGCTACTCAAGAGGCTGAGGCAGGAGAATCACTTGAACCTGGGAGGCAGAGGTTTCGGTGAGCCAAGATTGTGCCATTGCATTCCAGCTTGGGCAACAAGAGTAACACTCTGTTGCAAAAAAGAAAGAAAAAAGAAAATCAGGGTTATTCACCGTATCAACACAATCAATTAAACATTGTTCTAGAAGTCCTAGCCAGTGCAATAAAGCAAGAAAAAGAAATAAAAAGCATACAAGTCAGAAAGTAATAAATTTTTCTCTATTCTCTTATGATTTGCTGGTCTGCCTAGAAAATCTCAAGGTATCACTTCCCAGAACTAATAAGTGAGCTTAGAAAGTTCACAGGATCAAAACTCCCATGATGATCAGTAGTGGGATCCCACCTGTGAATAGCCACTGCACTCCAGCCTGGGCAAGATAGCGAGACCCCGTCTCTTAAAAAAAATAAAAATTAAAATTAAAATAAAAAAAAGGAAGCTCACAGGAACAAGGTCGATACACAAAACCCAATTATATTTCTATATGTAGCAATAAAAAATTGCGAATAAAAAATTTAAAAAGCAGTACCATCTACAATAGTACCAAAAGATGGAATGTTTTAATATAAGTCTAACAAAATACATGCAGGATTTGTATACTGAAAACTACAAAATATGGACTAAAGAAATCAAATAATTCCACTCTGACCCAGAGAAGACAAAAAATTTTTAAAAATCAATCCAAGAACCCCCCCACCCCCCACCCCGCCTGTGTTCGCCATTATTCCTGATCACCCTGCGGAGATTCCCCCAGACATAAGCTTCCCCTCACCCCACCATTCCATCTTTACTGTTATAATAATGTGAATACTCCTCACCCCACTCTGCCATCTTAATTGTTCTTATGATGTGAATTCTCCTCACCTCACCCTACCATCTTAACTACTCTTCCGCCTTACCCCACCCGCCATTGTAACTGAACTTATGGTAATGTATACTCCTTGTCTCTACCCCCCACCACTGTAACTGATCTTACTTTGTAACACTCCTGCCCCCTCCCCAAAAGATTTGTCCTAACCTATAAAAGCAACTCCTATCCCACCACCCTTCACTGATGCCCTTTTTGGCCTCAGCCCACCTGCACCCAGGTGAATAAACAGCCACGTTGCTCACACAAAACCTGTTTAGGGGGTCTCTTAATTCAAAGCTAGCGTTTTAACAGTGACCCCATCTCTACTAAAAATACAAAAATTAGCCGGTGTGGTGGCTGGTGCCTGTAATCCTAGCTACTCAGAAGGCTGAGGCAGAAGAATCACTCGAAACTGGGAGTTGGAGGTTGCAGTGAGCCGAGATCATGCAGTGCACTCCATCCTGGGTGACAAGAGCAAAACTCTGTCTTAAAAAAAAAAAAAAGAAAAAGAAAGTAAAGGAATAAAGAATGCCTACTTCACAGGCAGGGCAGTACTGAGGACTGCACGTTGTCTATTTTTATGGTTATTGCTCCATGTCATGCTAAACAAGCGGGGGATTATTTATGAGTTTTCTGGGAAAGGAATGGGCAATTCCTGGAGCTGAGGGCTCCTCCCCTTTTTAGACCATATAGGGTAACTTCCTGACGTTGCCATGGCATCTGTAAACTGTCATGGTGCTGGTGGGAGTGTCTTTTAGCATGCTAATGTATTATAACTAGCGTGTAATAAGGAGTGAGGATGACCAGACATCACCTTTGTCGCCATCTTGGTTTGGTGGGATTTGGCCAGCTTCTTCACCTCATGCTGTTTTATCAGCAAGTTCTTTGTGACCTGTATCTTGTGCTGACCTCCTATCTCATCCTGTCACTAAGGATGCCTTAACCTCCTAGGAATGCAGCCCAGTAGGTCTCAGCCTTATTTTTTTACCCAGAGCCTATTCAAGATGGAGTCACTCTGGTTCAAAGGTCTCTGACAACGCGGAGACACAGTGCAGAACCCCACAAGCTTTTTGTTCCAGCCAGCTCTGCAGACCGGTCAGTTTGTCATTCTGGTTGGACTGGCGTATAAACTTTGCTGTGGGTCCCCAAAATAAAAACCAGATGAGGTTCCTTCTCATCTTGTTTTATGTTCTTCAGAGCTTGACTTATGACCAAGTGGGAACAGTCCACTTGGTCTTGTCTCTGCCTGTGGGGGCTGAGATTAATCAGTCATGTCTGGTGGCCAGTCTGAAAATGGCTGGAAATCCCAAACATGTAAGATTTTTATATTTTTAATTTTTAAGTTTTTTTTTTAATTTTTGAGATGGAGTCTTACTCTATCCCCCAGTCCAGAGTGTAGTGGCACAATCTTGGCTCACTGCAACCTCCGCCTCTCCGGTTCAAGTGATTCTCCTGCCTCAGCCTCCTCAGTAGCTGGGACTCCAGGCAGGTGCCACCATGCCTAGCTAATTTTTTTATTTTTTAGTAGAGACAGTGTTTCACCACATTGGCCAGACTGGTCTCAAACTCCTGACCTTGTGATCCAACTGCATCAGCCTCCCAAAGTGCTGGGATTACAGGCGTGAGCTATCTCGTCCTGCCTGACATGTAAGATTTAAAGCAGCACATACCTTGTTCTGAATGCATCAAGCTCTCAGGAAAGTTTATCTCAAGAGATCCCAGCTTGACTGGGCACGGTGGCTCATGCCTGTAATCCCAGCACTTTGGGAGACCGAGTCAGGCAGATTACTAGAGGCCAGGAGTTCGAGACCAGCCTGGCCAATATAGCGAAACCCCGTTTCTACTAAAAATACAAAAATTAGCTGGGAGTGGTGGTACACAGACACTTGTGATCCCAGCTGCACTGGAGGCTGATGTATGAGAATCACTTGAACCTGGAAGACAGGCTACAGTGAGCTGAGATTATGCCACCGCACTCCAGCCTGGGTGACAGAGAGAGATCCTGCCTCAAAAAAAAAAAAAAGAGAGAGTCCCATCCCTAGGTGGCTTCTTTTGTCTCAACCCTTGTTGCCTGGTTAGTCCTGGGAAAATCCAGTCCCAAGAGGGCCTGCCTGGTTTCACAGATTAACGAATTTGTGACTGGTGGCCCTCCACAAATTTGTGGGTTATTGGAGGCATCTTACGTGCAAACACCATCTTTAACCATCTGTGGCAACAAGAGTCTTTTGTGGTTATGTACAGTGGCTCATGCCTGTTATCCCAGCACTTTGAAAGGCAGAGGTGGGAGGATCACTTGAGGCTAGGAGTTTGAGACCAGCCTGGGCAACATGGCAAGACCCTGTCTCTACAAAATATTAAAAAAATTAGCCAGGCATGGTGGCACACACTTGTGGTCTCAGCTACTTGGAAGGCTGAGTTGGGAGGATCACTTAAGCCCTGGAGTTTGAGGCTGCAGTGAGCTATGATCCAGCCTGGTGACAGAACAAGACGCTGTCTCAAAGGAAAAAAAAGTCTTTCTCTATCTTAGACTATTCCTAGGGGTGAATTTGTTTTGGAGGAAAACGTTGATATTGCCTTCTCCAGGAAACTTCTTGTTTTAAACCTGGAAAATCACACCCCGGCATTTCCATGAAGAGGCTATTGGGCTGAGTCACTATTGGAAGAAGTACAATCTTGGAAATTCTAATTAGTGGCCAAAAGATGGATCCTTTCAAAGAGAAAGACTCCCAAATCTTAAAAAAAATTAGAGATCTCTCATTCTAAACAACTGCTTTGTTTGTATTTATGGGAAGATTAAAGGAAGACACATATAATGTTATGGCTAACCTTAGCAACTCTTTTGGCTAAATTAAAGAGCAAAAATCTCACTTAAAACAAAGTTACAATCTTTTGTCTGCTAAACTGCCCTCTGTGGGTAGCTTAGCTAAAATTCCACGCTCCCTCTGGCATGCCCTGGATTTGCTTTCCTGGGAACACAGCCCAGTAGTCCCTTACCACATTGAGATACCATCTCACACCAGTTAGAATAGCGATCACCAAAATATCTGGAGACAACAGATGCTGGACAGGATGTGGAGAAATAGGAACGCTTTTACACTGTTGGTGGAAGTGTAAATTAGTGCAATCATTGTGGAAGACTGTGGCAATTCCTCAAGGATCTAGAGCTAGAAATACCATTTGACCCAGCAATCCCATTACTGGGTATAAACCCAAAGGATTATAAATCATTCTATTATAAAGACACATGCACACGTATGTTCCTTGTCTTTTGTTCTTAGAAGCTTAATTATGATGGGGCTTGGCATGAATTTCTTTGAGTTTTTCCTATTTGGGGTACACTCAGCTCTTGAATCTCTAGGCTGGTATCTGTCACCATATTTGGAAAATATTTTTGAATATTTTGAATAGTTTTTCAGATGCACTCTATTTTCCCTCTCCATTTGGGGCTCCAGTGATACAAATGTGAGATCTTTCATCTTTGTCTTGCAGGTCGCTGAGACTCTGTTCTTTTTCCTGGCACCCCGCCTCCCAATTCTCTTTTTCCTGTGTTGTTCAGATTGAGGAATTTCTGTTTTTCTCTGGAGGAATAACTGTTGTCTTCAATCAGCTATTGAGTGTCCAGTGATTTTTTTTTTAATTTTGGTTATTATAATTATTTAGTTCTAAAATTTCCATTTGGTTCTTTTTTATATCTTCTGTTTATTTGGTGTGGTTTTTCTACTTTTTTTATTGTTTCAAGAACATTTAAAATTGTTGTTGAAGCATTTTATGATGGCTGCTTTAAAAGCCTTGACAGATAACTCCAGCATCTGATTGATGTCAGTCTCGGCTTCTGTTGATTGTCTTTCCTCATGTATGCTGTGATTTTCCTGGCTTTTAGGATAACGAGTGTTTTTTTGTGATGTGTAGGTGAAGGGCTCAGAGACACTAAGCCGTTGTGATTTTCCTCGTGTTCTGGGGGTCCTTAGTCACTCCACCTTCCTTCTCCTGCCCTTCACTTTTACTGCAACTGCTGAATTATTATTTTCAGGTTTTTTAGTGGCAGTTAATGGGAAAGAACAGGGAGATGTTTGAAATCATGTATAATAAAACTTTTTAAAAACCTGCCCTCAAGTAAAGGGATGAGGAAAGTTACAAGATTTAGAACAATTAGAACACACATCCCACCTGATTTTGGTAAGCAAAAAAAAAAAAAAAAAAAAAAGACATTAAAAAAAGGAATAATTAGAACACACAGATCCAAGGCAGATCCTTTCCACATTTGTGATATGAGCCTTATAGACAATAGGCGTCTTAAGATTACATTATATTTGAGCAAACCCTTGATTTGTTTTTGTTAAGCTCTCCTTTGAAGAGGCTGAGTATTGTCCTTGTCACTGAATAGATGATGTCTAGAATACATGATTGGGGCACAATCCAAATACCTGGGTGCCAGGGGAAAATTCTGTAGCATAAAATTGTAAAATGCTCTAGCATCAATGGGGCATGATGTCAGGTAAATTACTTTTTTTGTGGTAATATGGTAAGATTTCCACATTACGAGAAAGGTATCTTTTCCAGAATGGACCCCCGTACCCGCCCTCAGATTCTTGAAAATTGTAAATATTAGTTGAGGGCTCTTAATCAGAAATAAAATCTAACACACGGAGATGTATTGCGTTGAATTGAATTCTCACAAAGGTGAGTATTGGAGCTGTTCTTTGAAGATTCTGGTTTTTAAATCATTTCTTGCCCTTCTCATTAGCTTTGGGGAGTCTGTCCATTCATCTCCACAGCTTTGGAGGCAGAAGAGCCCTGAGCACCACCACTTGCTGTGCAGTCTTGGGCGAGTTCCCTAACCTCTTTGAACTTTAGTTCCCACCCCTGTGTTAAAGGGGACAGTAATACATTTTCTCCACAAAGGCAGTTGGTATGGTAGAAAGACCTGTGTGAGCCTGGATTGAATTTCTTAATCTGTTTGTATCTTAGTTTCCTCTTTTGTAGAATGGCAACAGTCATGCCTTCCTGATGGAGCCATTGCGGTAACACGCGAAATTGTTGAGCGTAGGGCATGGCCTATGGTGGCTGCCACCTTCCCATTTCACAGTTGAGAAACTGAGGCTGAGTGAGTGAGTGACTCACCCAAGGCCACACCACTCCTAAGCTGCAGCTCTGCCCTGGAGGCCCTGTCTCCATGATTGTGAGCTAACCTAGCTGCCTCCGGAGTTGCACGGTGTAGGAGGGGTGCCACTCGGCCCGGAAGGGGCCCCGAGGAGCAAGCTCCCTGGGTTCATCTTGCAACCTAGTCCTTGCAGGAGTCATGAGGCAGGCCTGGTTGTCCCTGTTTTGCAGATGAAGAAACTGAAGCTTATGAAAGGGTACGCCCTGCAGCAGGGGTACAGTTGGGCCACTCACCTCACATTCTTCACATTATACTCTGGGTCCAGCACAGAGGAACTCACTGTCAGTGAACCCTGTAAACTTCTTGAAGAAGCTTTTATCTACCCACGGAGAATAAGAACAAGCCTCTCTTCCCAAAACCATTGTATCACTTCCGCCACGCCTGCATTATAAAGAGTATGGGATGTTGGCATTTGAGGAAAGGTCAGGGTGCCCATGTGGAATCTTACAATGGATGCGAGATGCAGCTGAGAAGAGGGACTATATCTGAAGGGCAGGAGGCTTGTGCTGATGAGGTGAAAAGGGTGAGGCAGGGAATTGGAAGGAGAAATGGCAGAGAGAAAATAGGCAGCTGAGCAGCAGGGCACCTTCAAGAGAGCAGCAGAAAGCTGCACCTTGGCACTCGCTTCCTGTCCACAAGGGACATGGAGCTGGTCAGGCCGTCCTCAATTCCTTAGTTCCCATGGGCTTTCAGCTCCACATAGGCAAGGATGTCATCCGTGTTTTTTACTGCTGTGTCCTCAGTGCCTAGAACTATGCCAGGCGTGTAGTTAGCACTCAGGAAACATTTGTTGGAGTGAGCTGCCTGTCCCATAATTAAGCATGTTGGCCAGGGTTACCCAGGGCTTATCTTCTCAAGAGCCTCCAAAGTCTCCAGCCACCTCTGAGCCACGGACAACCTGGCCAGTGGACACAAACAGTTTGCTCAGTCAGTCAGGTCCTTCTCTGTATTTTTATTTTAGGATCAAAGTACCCCTCACAGTGGAAGAGATTGCCAGCTTTGGGGAGGGCAGCAGGGAGCTGTTTGTGAGGTCCAGCACCTACAGCCTGATCCCCATCACTGTGGCTGAGGCAGGCCTCACCATCAGCTGGGTCTTCTCCTCTGACCCCAAGAGCATCTCCTTCAGCGTGGTCTTCCAGGAGGCCGAGGACACACCGCTGGATGAGTGTAAGGTATGGCTGGGCTCCCTGCCTGCGGGTTCCTTATACACACATCTGGGTACTTGGGTATGCCTTTTCCAAAGCAGGGCAGTGGCCATCCTGCCATCTGCTGGGCAGGCCTCACCTGGAATGTTCTGGGCCGTGTCATGCAGAGAAGGTAGAGCACCCGGGCCTTGTCCAGTTTGGGGAGGTTCTGGAGAGCTGTTTTCAGATGTCTGAAGGTCACACTGTCAGACACAGGTCGTCTGCCCTTGGGATAGAGGGGTGGGTGAAAGAGGAATACAGACATATGACTCAGTTTAAGGATCATTTTCTAATAGAACTGTGCAAAGCAGGAACGGGTCACCACTTCTCTTCCTCTGGATTTTAACTTAGGGTGTTCAGCATCTCACCTGGAAGGGTATCAGTAGAGACAACCCCAGTGTCACTTGGGTGGGTCGAGCCTGCAATCTTGGTGGCAGGTATCAATTCATAAATTCCTAAGACATTCTAGGCATGGAATGTTGACAGTGCCAGGACTGTAGTTCTCAACCTTGGCTACAAATTAGAAACACCTAGAGAGCTTTAAAAACTCCGCTCCTGAGGCCACACCCTGACCACTAAGTCACAGTCTCTAGGGGTGGGATCCAGGCATCTCCAGGTGATTCCAGCGATCGGCCCAAGCTGAGAACCACTGGTATAGATTAGGGGGTTGAAGCCAGAGTAGAAAGGATGGAATCCACACCACAAGGACAGAGGTTGGGCAGGGCTCCATGGGTGGCTGATTCGTACGAGGCAAGGAGGAGGGAGGCCCATGCCTGAGGTCTGAATTCCATGCCTGCATCTCTGCAGAGAAAGGGTGTAGAGGAATATTGGAAGGAGAGCCAGGTTGGATGGAAACATAAGTTCCACTTGAATTATTCTGAGTGGAAGGAATGGTAAAAGCGGTTGGCCTGCTGGACTGGAGCTGAAAGGGAAGCCTAGCCTGGGAATACGTCTGCAGAAATCTCCATTTTGTAAGAATTGCAAGGATCAAGATAGAGAAAAGCAAGCTGAAGTCATGTGAAACGAGATCTGTGAAGTCTTTGCAGAACATCTGTCCCTTGTGTGTTTGGTCTACTGGGTGCCCTCAGGGGGCTTGAGGCTGAGGGATGAGGAAGGCCCAGAGGAGGAGAGCCCAGCTAGGAGGGACAGTGGGCCACACAGCAGTTCCTTCTCTGGTGCTGGCATCCCATAGAGGAACACGTGCCCATTTGGGTTTGTTCTCCTGCCATCCTGCCCTATTGGAATCTGCTCACTGCAGGGATCACTTTTGTCATTTCTCTGCTTTTCAGACTCACTCTCAAAATGTAACTCTACTCCCTTGGGTTGGCCTTGCTTATTGGAGTCTCGTGTTCTCTCATTTAAAACTGCTCTGCCCATCTGATCCTTTTGGGACTTGCAGCCAGCTCCCCGTACCTACCTCCAGAGCCCTTCCTTCTTGAGCAGTTCTGAGCCTCCATCCAGGAGGTCCTGCATGCCTGTCAGCTCCACACTAACAAATGGCAGCGCTGCCAAGAGCTGCCCTTGCCTCTTACCCTCACGTTCCTCAGCCCTACCATGCCCTCAGCCCTGAGTCCACCAAGATCAGACACCGTGAGTGTTTGTGCAGGGAGGGAAGGGACAAAATCAGGGATCCAGGCCTTTGCTGTTCTGCCTGCCCACGTGTGGCTGGGCTGTGGCCCTTTCCCCTTGCTCAGTCCCTACCTACCGATTCTTCAGCAGCCTGGGGTTCCTGTGTGGGTCTACCAGGAAACGGGAGCTTGGGGACCTACTGAGCCTTCCTCATCTCTGGCTTCCAGGGGGCCCCACTGCCTTTCTCCACAGTGACGCCAGGGGGCAGAAGGGGCCCCTGTACAGGGTGCTCAGGTGCTTCTCTGCCTTCACAGGCCACTGTTACCAGCCACAGATGAGGGTGGCTGTTATCTCTGCCTGAGGTCCCCCAAAGAGACCAAGGCCAGGGAAGCCTGTTTCCAGACATGTCCCCTCAATGTCTATCCCAGGGACTCTCTGGGTGCTCTCCTGACCAGCCTGGGGTTTATAGGAAATGACAGGTGTAGTGCAAATTGCAGCACTCAGGCTTCATGATTATGGAGGTATAGACACGAGGAACTGTGCTGTGTATTTGTAAACTATTGATAACCATTTATTGAGTGTCTGCTGTATACTGGACTCTGTAGACCCCATAGGGGATGGAGAGAGATGAAGGAAGTGAGACACCATCTCAAGATAAAAAAGGAAAAAAATGTTGGTTGATTGGTTGGCTCTGCCTTATCTCTTAGCATATTTTCAGTTTTAAAATGAGGCCCGTGTCTTAGCTTGTAATTAGATTGAAGAGCCTGCCCTCGTGGGGAAGAAGTGAGCCATTCAAAGACCTCCCCCAGCAGCCCTGGCCCTGTCCAGCACATACCATTTGTACAGATTTTCTCTCTGACAGTGAGGCCCTTCAGAAATGATCTGAAAAAAAGTCAATATCAGTGTCTCCTGGGACTAATTTCACATTCTCAGGGAAGGCAGAGAGTGAACAGGAGGCTGAGGCTCCGGCATGGGAAGATGAAAGGGTGCTGGGACACATGGACCAGCCAAGGCGGAGCCAGGGGTGTTGAGCCTAGAGGAGAGTGGGCCTAGCAGCTTTGTGCCTGGAAGGTTGTCATCTGGAAGGAGGACTCAGCCTGTCCTGTGAGACCCAGGGGCAGCACCAGGACCAACATGAGACAGCCGGACAGATGGATCTCACCTAGACTAAGCTTCACACCCTAAAGCCAGAAAGGGCCCTCTCCTTTATAGTCCATGGAATGTTCTAGCATCTTCTGTGTTCAAGGCTAGGGGATCATGCCTTAAGTGTGCTGACCAGGTCATGATTCTGGATGAAACTTACAGCCACGAGTCATCAACAGCCTCAGGGTGTGGGATGGCACTGGCCACTACTAGGGGCTGGTCCCAGCTCCAGCCCTGCTTGGCTGTGACCTCGGGCAACACACTCAGCCTCCTCCCCGCAAATAAAGGGTCTGCCCTGAGGATGCCGAGGGCCCTCTCAGCCTCTGATGTTTTTGCGTATCTGCTTTCCCTCCCAGGTCCTCATTCCCACAACCCGATGCAGCTCCCACAAGGTGAACATCCAGGGCCAGCTCAAGGTTCGAACGCCTGGTATCTACATGCTCATCTTTGACAACACCTTCTCAAGGTAGGGCTGCCTCAGGCACCAGCTCCATGTCTCCAAGCCTCTCTGCCACCTCTTCTCAAGAGCAGAGGTGGACACTCAAAACCAATTATGTGTCAGTGACTTATTATTCATCATTCTTTTGATTGTCGACCCCTCTCTTGTGGTGCTGCAATGTTTGTTAGAGATTTTGTTGCACACAGGCTCATGCTTGCAGAGTCTCTCCATGTCACTGCTGAGGGGCAGAGGAGTGACACTCCCAAGTCACACAGCTAGTGCTGGAGCCGAATCTGAACCAGGTGTCCCGGCCAGTCTGAACTCTTAATAACCAAGGTGCCCTTTCCCTCTCTCTGATGTTGATTCCCACTTGCCCTGCCACTGCCTTGCCCAACGAAAGGGCTCAGGAAATACGGTGAAGGACTGAATGAATGAATGAACCAGAAAGGGAGAAATAAAAGAAGGAAGGACAGAGCTTGAGATAAGCTGAGACTGCCTAAGACTGCACGGCGAAGCCCCTAGCTGTGTGGCTGGAGCAGCAGGTGCCATCTCTGGGAAGCACTCTGAGGACCAGCTAAGGTTCAGGAGTGAATGGTTTAGGGGATAGCGGAGAGGCTGGACAGGAGAATGGGAATAGAGGGTGATGAGTCCAGAGGGACAGCTGGGAGGGGAGCGGAGAGAGGACCGACATTAACTTAGCATCGGCCAAGCGCGTGGACAAGGGAGGTTAGGATTGCTGGGCACCTGCCCCTGTTTATGTCTTCTGCTTCAGCACAGACGTTTTAAGTGGAGCTGGCTCTTTAGAGAGACCTGCCTCATCTGTTTCCAGCCACATCCTCTCTGAGCAGGACCCTGGGCTACAGGTCACATCCCTAGCATAGGTACTTGGCTCTCAGCAGAATAACTAGGGAAAAGCTGTGTCATCCCCTCACCACCTCCAGGCTTTGAACTACCAGGGCTTGTGGCCAAGGGTGCCCACCACAGGAGGGGATGGAAGATAAACTTCCTACCTTGCCCCCTCCTGCTCCTCCCTACACTCCCCAGCGGAAATGAAAGCACCCCTGGAGTTAGCAGGACCTCATGGCATAGGTCTAGCATGGCCAGAGAGCTCTCTTTGGAGCCACCCCCCACCCCAAGAGTGGACATGAGCCCCAGCCCTCCTGAACAGGATAGGGCGGTGGCTGGGGACCACCAGGCCCAAGCTCTGCTCTTCCCCCAGCGGCCCTTAGTTGAGTCTCCATTTCCTCCTCTGCAGTGGCAGCCACACTGCGCATTGATGGAGAGATGGAGGAGAGGTGTGATGAGGGCAGAGCAGCATCCCAAGCCCAAGCAGGCTCGCAGTTACCCCTAGAGGTGGCCATGGTCCTGTGACAAACTCTGACCTTGGCCCACTGAGGTCATCTCAGGGACCTACTTGAGATTTCCAAGCTATGGATGTCAGAACTGAGTTAGCTGCCAAGTCGGAAAAAAATCTATGCTGGCCTCCGCCATATGCCTCCTCCCATTGCCTGCTCTTTACATGTCAGTACACACACTGTGCAGTCCCCACCTCCAGCTGCTTCAGAGCAGCCAGGTGAGGGAGGTGACATTCACAGCCTGCGACCAAAAGAACATTTCTGCACCCAAGCCTCAGGAGAGTCCACGGTGTCCTGAGACCCTCTGACCCTCACAGGGAGAGAATTCCACTAGACAGACAGGAAATGGGGCACGGAGCTCCAGCACCCACACAACCAGGTCACTGCAGTGACCACAGAGGCCTCAGCAGCAGCGGCCACCCCTTGGACTTTCAGCTCTCAAGTAACGCCCTCCCTTTCCATTTCTGTTTCCTTAGGTTTGTCTCTAAAAAGGTATTTTATCACTTGACGGTTGATCGGCCTGTGATCTACGATGGAAGTGATTTCCCGTAGCTTCAGCTCCTCAGTAGCTTCACTTCATCCACAGGAAACACTACTCTTCCTCACCTGTCACATAAAGCATTTTTTTAAAAAAGTCAGCTGCTCCAAACTCATCAACTTTGCCTCTCTGGAAGAGAGGCCCCTGGCCTGCCACTCAGAAGTGGCGTCTGGGGAGCACTTTGCGCTCAGCACGATGCACCAGTCACTCTTAACCCCGGAGGCTTTGAAGGGCTCAGGCAGTGTGTCCATTAAGTAGTAGATCTCTATCCAGCTGTTCTCATGCCCAAAGGGATGCTCTGCCAAAGGCTTAAATACCCAGGAGACCATCAGCCTCTCCTGGGAGCACAGTTGGCTCCAGGCCTCCTGTGGAGGTTTTCACAGGCAGAGGTGATCCCAACTTCTGCCTGTGGAGAGACTTTCTACCCTGCCCCACCAGGGCCCTGCATCTTGGAGACCTGAGCTGGTTGCCCTGACCATGCCCTGTGAGTCCTCGGGCTGTGAGGCCCTCAGGTACTCCCAGGAAAAGGAAACACACGCCATCATGCAAGTCAGGGTGCCAGGGGACCCTCCTGAGGTCTGGACCAGCCTCCTCCGGTCACACTCCTGTCCCTCAGTGCCCCAGTAAGCTGGGGGCTGCTCCAGAACTCAGCAGTGTTGAAAGGGCCCCTAAGCTGCACTCTCTTCCTGGCCCTTTTGTCTGGGTGATTCTGTCCTCAAGTAAAGCCCTTCACTCAGCCAGGCCTCTCCACAGCTCAAAACACTGCCCTAAGAATCAGCAGTAAAGATAATCCAAGAACAAAACCCACGATACTGAGGGTCCGCAGTGGCTCTGTGTTCACTACGTCTGATGTCCAAATGCCAGCCAGTGTGGATGCCATGATCACAGAGCAGAATCGTGCACTGGCTTTAGGGCTGCTCCTCAGCTGATGGCCCACTTTTGTTTATATAAATAAGAGCTCTGGCCAGGTGTGGTGGCTCATGCTTATAATCCCAGCACTTTGGGAGGCCAAGGTGGGTAGATCATGAGGTCAGGAGTTTGAGACCAGCCTGACTAACATGGTGAAACCCCGTCTCTACTAAAATTACAAAAATTAGCTGGTGTGGTGGTGGGTGCCTGTAATCCCAGCCATTCAGGAGGCTGAGGCAAGAGAATCACTTGAACCCGGGAGGTGGAGGCTGCAGTGAGCCGAGATCATGCCATTGCACTACAGCTTGGGTGACAAGAACAAGACTCCATCTCAAAAAATAAATAAGAGCTTCTGTCCCACCTGCAGACATGTTTACTAATAATCATAGCCAGGGTTAGAGCCACTTTCAAACATTGGGGCCTTAACAAAAGTCTTTGGTAACTTAAGAACCAAAGTAACAAAGCAGAGGCATGATGGATCCCTGGCCCCACTCCCCACCTGACAGGTTCCCCTACAGCCTATTTGCCCACTTCCTGCTGCTCAGCTCACATCTGACCTCCAGGAGACATCCCCCCTTGAAGCAGAGGGATCTTGTTTCCTGTTCCTGCACAAGAATTAGTTAATCTTCCTGTTCTCTGTGGTCCTTTTCTTCCCCCACGACAGAGAGCTCACCTTGGACAGGTCTTCATTCCTTGTTCACAGAACCAGCTACCTGCAGTCAGGCCCCAGGTTCTTCCACAGGTAAACAGAGCATCTGGCAAAAGGTCCCACTTTCGCCAGGGGTGAGGGAGAGAACACTGAACAGGCTATCCTAGAATCTGGGAGCTGGGCCCAGCAATTCCTCCAGCTAGACTTGTGACCCAAGTCCAGTCACACACTTCCCAAAGTTTCTCTTTGTCATAACCCTGGTCTGGCTGGTTTTGAGGGCTTGAGAATGGGTCAGGGACTTCAGGCCAAGTCCAGCAGAGACCCCAAACCCACCACACACCAGCAGCCACAGCCTCACCACCAGCAGAGAGGACTCTCGTGGGGCCACAGGTAAGAGGTCGTTTCTGGAATGGACTCAGACCTTTAACAGGAGAGTTGGGCGCTTCCAGTCAGTTTAAGCAGGTCATGGGGAATGGAGAACAGAACCTTTCCAAGAGGTTTCCTAGAGAAGAGCTGGGCCTCCTGCATTCAGCTTCCTTGGAACAGCCTCTTCTGGCAGAAAGCCGTCGGGTGCTCAGTCACCGTCCCCTGACCAAGGCCTTGACCACACTCAGTATTGGAATAGAAGTGGCCAGGTCCCCAGCGACTCTGCTTGGCCTCACATTTGTTCTCATAGGCATGCCACATGGCCCGAGGTGATTCACAGTGAATTGTGCTAACTTTGAATCCATCCAGCCTCTTGCAAAGGATAATCAGAAGTCAGCTCATTTGCTGTAAGAAAGAAACACGAAAGAGAACCCAGAGCAATCTAGAATCTTTGAGTGCTTAGCTTTCTGAGAATACTGCGGGGACTGGCCAAGCTGATGACCCTCTGAAGTGTCACTGGCACCATATGCAACAAGAACCACCATTCATTGAGTAGCTAACGGGTTTGGGGCCCGGGACATTCCATCTGAGGTCCTTTCCGAATATCTGTCACTCATCACAGCAGAGGACCAGTTGCAGCTTATCCAGAACCACTCCTCAGGAGAGCTGGGCCTCTTGTGCATACCACCTCCAGCGCTGACTGCTGTTGTTCAAAAAAAGCCTTTGCTGCATTCGGAGGACTGCCCCGTGCCCCAAGGTGACTTCCTAACTGTGGTTTCATTAGCGAATTTATTTTTTGTGCTGGGTGGACATTTGTATTTTATTAGGTTGCTGTTCAAGCTCAAGTTTGCTGTGCTCTCTGCAGCTACAGAATATCTTGGCATATTTAAGAGTGGCTTTTATAAATAGCTTTATTCTGATTTTAATCAGATTCCCAGCTTTACTGAGGATTAAGGACTGGGGTACTTTTTTAAAAAATGCAAATAACAATTGAAGAACCACTGCTGCAGGTGGTAGCCCTGGCTAGACTGAATTACACTAGAAATCAGCAAGAAGGAAGCATCCTTGGGATCCCAGATCACTCTTAAAAAAAAAAAAAAAAAAGGCAGCCCCTTGTTGGCCCATCTCTGAATAACAGTTACGTCTTAGTGTCGATACCAGATGCCTCCTTTATCACTGCCACTGAAGCCACCTTCAAGAACATGCCAACCTCCGTCAGACACACTTATCCGCAAACAAGGAAGCACATTTGGCACAAAACGTTGTCTTCCAGGTCCAAGTGGACTCTACAAAGTGCTTCTGACTTCAACACACTGGACTCCAGGTGGACTGGACCAAGAGCAGGCAAAGACACTGGAACTGAAAAACTCCACAGGGTTTGGAAGATAGAAATGAAAAGCCAAATCATCTAACTCAAGAATAAGTGGTGTTTTAGAAATTTTAAAATTATCATCTAAGGTGGTGAAACTATTCCAGGCCCAAATGAAAGGAAATCCCCATTTGGTGATGAAGTCACAGAGCCTGTGTTTTATGATATGGTTGGATGTCCACTGATAAAATTTTAAATGAGTTTCATTTTTTAAAGTGCACCTTGGTGATTCTACATGTGAGAATTCTTTAGGCCAAGAAACTGTCCATGGCTTAGAGGTGTTGGGAATTAAAGCAGAGAGAAGCCATGCTTAGAACCAAGGAGGGTCATGTACACAAAGACCATCGAGACAGCCATTCGTGTTTACAAAACACTTACCGAGAAACACTTTGTAGGGGAACCTTGTAAGTTCTTCTCATTTCATTGCATTTCTTCCAAGGAAACAGGAGAGACTGAATTAATAATTCCCTCTTTCCTCTTAAGCACTTTTTAAATGATAAAGTATATCTTAAAATTTTAGGAGGCATCTCTGATTTAAAAAAAAAAAAAAAAAAGGCTGCTTGACCTATGTTATCCAGAGACACTCTGCCTCTGGTGGCTGCACAGCAACACCCAAGCCTTATTTGGAAGGCTTAACGTTTGGAATTGCACTTTAATTGATTAATTCTCGATTCATGTGGCCTTACAGGATGGCGGGTCTGGGACCCCAATTCATTCTTATCTGCCAAAGAATTATCTAGAAGCACATCAAGTAGCAGCACCCCACCTGCACAATGGGGGTGGAAAACTTTTGTATCCCCGAGCATATTATTTTATAGTGTCTGGCATGCCATGTGGAAATAATATATTTTTTAACCTAAGGATTTAAATAAAGTAAACACTATGACATTTAGACATTTGTCTCTCATTTCTCTGGGACATAAACTGTTTGATGAAGTTACGCAGAGCTGAGTAGGAGTTGAGCTGTGCTGCTGGGAAATAGAGCATCTTTTATGGTGGCTTTTTAGGAGGACGAGCCAGCAGATGTTCTGGGAAGTTTCCAGTTGGCCTGGCATCTGGATACTCCCAAGCCTACTGTGAGGCTCATGTTTAGACCTGCCTGAGCCAGCTTGTTCTTCAGTCCATGCCGCTGTACCCTATGGGCTACTAGCCTCGGCTCAAATGTCCAGCTCTCCCAGGGCACCCACAGAGCATTTTGAGCGTAGAGGAGACTTCTGAATTTACCAGAACAACGGGGCTGTTGAGAAGCATCATGGATGACCTAAAACCACGATTAGTCAATATGAGATACAAAGCTGGGCAAGACTGCCAGGCCAAGATGGCTGGCAGAGGAAGTCAGCCCTCCCACCCCAGCATACCCTGCTCTGGCCAGGTCAGCAAAGAGCCTGGACAGAGGCCCAGAGGGGTGTGCCCTGGTCACTCCTGGATGTCAGACTGAGCTCAGGCTGGGCAGCCCATCCACTCACCTCACAGTCCCACTCCAGGGATGACCAGGCCTCCGTCCCTGGAGTGCTCTGCACCCGAGAAGAACACCTCCTCACACCGCTCCTTCACTGCCCTTCCTCCTCCAGTCCTCCCCTGCTGCCAGACTTTCATTTGGCCTCTTTTTAAATCTGTTATTCCATTGAAGAAGTCACATTTTCTGTAACGCTGGCTCTCTTCCAAGGGCAAGGGACACTGTCTCCTTCATCTTTATTTCCCTCGTCCCTTCCCTCCCACCACAGCATTGAGCAACATGCCAGGCAGGAAAGGACTCAAAAAATACTGAAGTGACCTCACGGGTCAGTCCCAGTGCCCTGGGTCAGCCAAAAAGTCATCAGCATTCCCATTGGCAACCAATTATGCCAGGAACAGAGGCTCCTGAAATACTTCAGTGGCAGAGAAGGGAAAGGGCAGGCCTGCAGGAGGAGATGTGGGCGATGACAGCTGGTCACTTAGTTCCACCCCCTGCACTCCCTCTTATGTCAGACGTGCCCTCGGGCCGGGTGAGGTGGCTTATGCCTGTAATCCCAACACTGGGAGTCCAAGGTGGGAGGACTGCTTGAGCCCAGGGGTTCGAGACCACCTGGGCAACACGGTGAGACCCTGTCTCTGCATTATTTTTCTTTAGCCAGGTGTGGTGGTGCATGTCTGTAGTCCCAACTTGGTAGAGGCTGCAGTGAGCCAAGATCATGCCACTCCACAGGTGACAGAGTGAGGGCCTGTCTCAAAAAAATAAAAAGGTGCCCTCAAATCAAGTCTCTGTCTAGTAACCAGGTTGACGTAATGGCAGATAGTCCAACTTCCCCAAAATGACACAGCCAGAGAGTTTCTTTGTTAATACAACAGTCCTTCCTGAGGCTTGGTGGCCTAGTGGGCTGGGGACAACAGTTGAGACACACATAGATGTGTGTGCTGCCCATCTGGGGGTGGTATCTGGAGACCTTCATGTCAAAATCCTCCATTCCACCTCACCCCACCCCACTGAACTGCAGAACAACTCAAGGTGACCCAAGTCTTTGCTGGAGGATTTCCAAGCCTCACACTTGATTCCAGGTAATTCCAGCCCAGTTCAGTGTCCTCAGACTCTGTGGCACATAGAGGTGCCCCGCCCCTCCCTGCCATGTCTGCCAGGTGAGGGCGGAGGATGCAGAGACTCCCAGGGGACTCAGAAGGCTCCTTACAGCAAGGTCAGCCCTTTCAGTTTGAAGATGCGTGGGAAAAATCTCCTGCCACCCACACACATCTGAAGAGCAAACAGATGGTGAAACCTGTAGCCCAAGATGAGAAAACGGACTTTTTTTGAGACAGCAGTTGAAGCTGAAGCCTCAAAAGCTGGGGGGAAAGCATAGCGATTATGAAAGACGTTCAAAGTGGGTTAGGGGTGAGAAAAAGGTCAGCCTTTTACTTTTCCCACACCCGCTGGTTTCTGAAGAAGGATGGTAACCCAAGCAGAAGGGTGATGGCCGACCTCTGGGCTTTGATGTGTGTCCCCTCCTCCTCCGCCCCCATCTTGCACTCTGGGGAGGTCGGAGACTGGTGTGGTTTCCTCACGCCTCCCACCACGCACACTGAGGTTGGCTCCGAGTTGACAGCCCCATCTGAATCCTGGAATGAATTAAGTCTTTTTTAGCTGAAAAATGAACAAAACCTGAGATGCGTGAGTCCTTACCAAAAGGAAGTCCTTGTTTTTAGGACAGGTTTGGCTTCCGGCCTGTGGGTCCATAGAATCATCACAGAGAAGATGATTTCAGGAGGTCTCCCGCTTTCTGCTCCCAAGGCAGACTGGCTGAGCCTCGGAGGAGAGAAGGAAGCCATTTCTGGGAGGCCAAAACATCCATCTTCCAGGTCAGTGGGCAGGTGCTGTCTTCTCCCTGGCTTGAGAGGAAAGCTGATGAAGGAGAAGAGAGATGGGGGATAAAAGATAGGAGAGCAAAGAAGTGATGAGAAAGGAGTAATAGAAAGGGCCTCCCCAAAGGCTGCAGGGAGGGCTGGACCCAGGGCTACTTAGCAGAAGCCATCTTTCTCATGGGAAAAAAGGGGCAGTGAGAAATGACTGTCAGTGTGGCTGAAGCTGGCCACCGTGTCTGGTGGAGGCAGCACTTTAATGTAAGCAAGCCTGGACCACAGAGGGAACAGACACCAAAGGCAGTCACTGCCGATGCAGAAAGACAAGCCAGTTGGTTGCTCTGCCTCGGAGGTGGCTTGAGGGCCCTGCATGCTTTCACAAGCAGCAGGGGCAGCAGCCTCAATCCAGTCCTCCTACAAGGCCTATGCATGACAGACAGGGTTCCTATGTGGAACCCAAGGTCTTGGAAGAGACAGCTCCTCTCCAGCAGCAGGGATGCCACCCAGCTGTTGGGTGGTATCAGAAAGAGGACACATTCATGCCCTGAAGGTGGCCAGTGAAAGAGGGACAGGGAGACCCGAACTGGTCCCGGATCAGGCCCCCATACTGTTTGGTTATGAAAGTTTCAGGTATTGAACCATCAGGAAAAGGCCAAGACTCATCCAGGGCTCAGTTTTGCTCCAGAGTCAACTGTTCATTTATTAGGTGTCAGTAAATGTATAGCAAGTTGCAGAGAGATTCTCAGAAAAAGGTTATCTTGCTTTAGTTACCTGGGGGCATATTAAAATGCAGATCCAGTCAGGCATGGTGGCTCATGCCTATGATCCCAGCATTTTGGGAGGCTGAGGTGAGAGGATCACTTGAGGCCAGGAGGTTGAGACCAGCCTTTGTAACTTAGGGAGACCCCATCGCTACAAAAAAAATTTAAATATTAGCCAGGCACCTGTAGTCCCACTACTGGGGAGGCTGAGGCGGGAGAATCCCTTAAGCCTGGGAGTTTGAGGCTGTGATTGCCCCACTGCGCTCCAACCTGGGTGACAGAGTGAGACCCTGTCACAATAGAGACAGAAAAAAATGCAGATCCATAGGCACTACCTATTTCAGTTCTGGTTCATCAGGTTCAATTCTGGTCCATTCACAGGTCCTCCACCTGATGCTGGAGCAGGTGGTCCTGGTGAGCATTGCTGCATCACCACCAATTTGATTAGGAGGAAATGAACGAATTGATCTGTCTCCTAATCTAACTCTAACAGTGGCCCTGGAATCTTGGAACCAGGCCTCCTTCCTCAAATCCATTAGCCCAAGCACTAGGGTGCAATGATGGAAATTTCAGTCTTGGAGAGGAGGATGTTTCTAAGTGAATCCCCTGGTATAAAACTATTCAAAGGGTAAAATAGTTAACAACCATAACTTTTTTATGGCTTATATTTTTATTCAAGGGGTCTGGTGCTAAGTGGTAGATCATTTGTGAATGGAAAAACACCCCCTTCCTCAAATCTAGAAGAGTTCCATACATGTCCAAATTTTAAGCAATGGAGAAAGAAGTATGAGTTTGGTACCCAGGGGTATGGGCTGGGGAGGTCAGGTTAAGCTTGAGTTCCTAAGCTGGTCCATACACAGAATCGAAGGTCTGTGAAATTGGATGGGGGGAAAATGGCATCTTTCCCCTAACCACTAACTTAAAATTTAAGTCTTCCTTCGATTATAAATAGAGACAGCATGCTGCGCTAGTATTAGCAAGACCTGTCACTTTGTCACCAGTGGAAATGGCAGATATTTTCATATTACATGACGATACAGACTCAAAATATCATTTATGTTTCTCTTCACTCTGAAATGAAAGTTGTCGTTAGATATGATAGATTTTATGTAATGCATTAGTGAAGAGATACATGTATTACTTCATATGTCTGCTTTAATATTTGGAGAATTGTATGTCAAAGTAATTGGTTTCCTTTGTAATTTATTTTATTGTTTGCATTTTAAAACATTCTGAGAAAGGGGCTACAGGCTCCGTCAGATTGTCAAAGGTGTGGATGAGGCTCCCCAACCAAAAAAAAACTTAAGGATCTCTGGGTTGTGTCAGGTCCTCATGAAAAACAAGAGAATGATCAGCTTGTCGCATCACTGGTTTGTTAACAGTAACAATAGTAGCATTGTTTAATTTGTATAATTGTATAATTTGCTAGGCTCTTGCTGTAAGTCAGCCCGCTTTTACAGATGAGGAACCAAGACCTGGGGAAGCTGGTAAGTCTGAACCGTTTACTGTTACTGCTACTGCGTTACACTGAGACAGCTGTAGGAGTGGTTGTCTCTAAGCCACTCTCATTTTACTTGATTATCAATTATCTGATGATTTATAAAAATCTTTTCCATAAACCAGGATTTGCTATGGCAGCCTTTGACCTTCACACCTTTACTATGAATGACTGTTAATACAAAAGGCTCTATTAGTTACCAGTTGTCAGAATAACGCTGCATTATTCTGTGTTATTTGAAGTTGGACAACCTCAAAACCATGGCCTAAATCACTGAGGATTTATTTTGCCCACAAATATGCAGGTTGACTAGGGGCTCTAGACTCTTGGTGGGCTCAATCCCTTGTCTGCCTATGATCAGCTATGCCTCGAGGCTGTGCTCGCTCATGTCTGAGGGTTGACTGCCCATTGGCTAATCATGGCTGGGCTGACTCCTATGTCTGTGGTCAGTTGGTCAGATGAAGGCTGGCTAGTCTAGGATGGTCTTGGTCAGACAACCTGGCTGTACTCCACGTGGTCTCCCTGGCCCCAACAGGATAGTCAGGGCTTATTCAGATGGCCGCGGAGCAGGTTTCCAAGTGAGTGAGCACAAGTGCCCGAGCTTCACAAAGCCCAGTCTCAGAACTGGAGCATCATTTAACGTGTTCTGTGGGTCAAAGCAAGTCACAGGCCAGCCCAGATTCAAGGTGTGGGAAAAGGAACTCGTTCCTCTGGGTGGAAGGACTGCAAGGCTACTTTATAAAGGGTACAGGGACAGTGAGGGGTAGAAAATTAGGACCATTTTTGTAATCATTCTACCAAAGAGTCAGATAATCTTCCCTTCTTGCGCATATTTCCACCTCAATTTTCATCTTCAGTAAAATACCCGCCTTCTTCAGATATGCTCATACAAGTAAACAAAAATACACGCAATACTCTTCATGGCCACGATGTCTGTGATAGCAAAATCAGGAAAGAATTTGTTCAAAGTGAGTTGGGTTGAGGCAGTATATGATGGCACCCTGGGAGATTATATGATGAACACTAGTCACACTCATGTGGCATTTCCTGACGAAGACACTGGATACAGCAAATGGAGCTGGTGATGGGCTGGGGCTTTGGCATTGGTGGCAGGAATAAGATGCTTTTACTTTTCTCTTTATACCTTTCTATGTTGTATGATGTATTTTTATTAGGTGTCAGTTTAACTTTTAAAATATGAAAACGAATTTCTAAAATACATTCACATCATCTTACAGCCATCTCAAGTTCCCAGTAAACAACCAAATGCCCAGCTCCTTTATGCTGGGGTCATTACACAGTTGTTTATGTCTTTCTGCATTCACCAAAGGGGTGATCTGCTCACCAGCCAAGCTGGATGGCATACAGCCATGAGCGTGGAGGGCCTGGGAGGAAGCCATAATATCACCAGGGTTCCTCTTACCCTGCCTGGGGGCGGGCCCAGCTAGGGCCCCTGTCCTCCTGACTCAGGGCCTCTGGGAGAAGAGCTATATCCAGATATATGGTACAAATTGACTGCTGGAATGACAGTGCTTGAACGCCAACTAGGGAGAAAGTACAACAGCCTCCAAGAGGTTGAGTTCTCGAATCAGAAAGACATGGATCCGACTCCTGGTGCCACTACCCACTTCCTCTGGCTTTGGACAAGTCACTTAGCTCTTCTGTGCCTCAAAAATGTGATAGCTGCTGTCATTGAGAAACACATCCACACCTTGTCCAGTCCCTTCTGCTCTCTTGGCTCTTTTGATTCCTTCTGGGCATTAGTCAGTGAGTCAAGTTGGGGGACTCAGTGATTGGGGTCATTGAAAGTTGAGTTAATTTACAGAGTAGCCACCTTTGGTGATTTTAAAACGTGGCTCCAGAGTTATTTGACACCCTTCCTGTAAGAGGTGGAGTCTACAGCCCTTTCCTTGACTTGGGGCTGGCCTCTGGCTGCTGTGACCAGTGGAATAGCAGAGGGCCACTATGTGGCTTCTGGTGCCATGTCAGAAAAAGACCCACAACTCCTCCTGGTTCTCTTGCTCAGGGGAAGCCAACTGCCATGTAAAGGGTCTGAGTACCGTGAGCCCTCCCTGCTGATGCGGCCGTGTGCTGGGGCCCTGCTCAGCAGCCAGCATTAACTACTGGCCCTGGGGCACGGCTCTCCAAGTCAAGCCTTCCAGTGGCCACAGCCCCAGCCAATATCTGACTGCAGCCACACGAGAGACCCCAAACTAGATACATCCTTCTGAGTCCCTTCCAAATTCCTGGCCCACAAAATAATGAGTAAAATAAAATGGTTATTGTTTTTATACCACTAAATTTTGTGGCAGCAGTTACAAGGACACAGCCAAATTGAATACAAGCAAGGTTCTTAGAATCACTTCTTTCATTTAATTGCAAATGAGCCAAAAAGAGATCATCTAAAAAATTTTTTTTGTTTTATTAGATTACTCCTGATACTTTATCATAGCAAACCTGATACAAGTTTCGCCTACATGTCCTCTTTCCACATCCTCACTTCCCATTCATTTGCTCCTCAGCCAATCACAGTCTGCCTCGATGCTGCCTGGGAAGCTGCTCTTAGCCAGGTGGCTGCCAGCCTCCACTCTCTTGACCTCAGCTCTTCCCATGCTTATGGCAACCATCTTCCGGGTAGCGTCCCCAGACTTGCTCTCTGCTGATCCTCCCCTCCCAGAAGCTGCACCACCAACCATCCAAACATGCAGATTCAAAACCCAAGTCATCATTGATTCCTTCCTGTCTCTCAGTTCTAACCTTCACCATTGCTTCTAACCCCAGAGTAAGTTAAAAGCCATCCATCTCTCTACACCACAACCACCACCTTCACTCCAACTCCACCACCATCATCTTTTTCCTTAACCACAACAGCTCTTGACTGGCCTCCCTGCTTCCTTGCACTGCCCCTAACCCCTAGCCACCACCCTTCTTCACCTGGGGGCTTTAGAGTTCTTTAAAACATGACTTGGATCATGGCACACCACTTAAAAATCTTCCCGAAGTGGAATAAAAAAATTCTGCCCTTGAACAGCGCCCCTACCTTCCTCTCCCATCTAACTTCCCTCTCACTGATAAGCCTCCAATCACCAGTGGCTCTTTTTTTAGCTACTTAACTCTGCTGATCACTTTCCCACCTCAGAGGCACCTGTGAGAATTAGGAGTGATGATCTCACCCCATCTCAGACAACATCAGATTTCCTGTAGTCCTTAGAGACTTCCTGGTTTCCAAAAGTTGAACAAGAGAAACCCTGGAGCTCATCGTGGCCTTTGTCAGCCTCTGCAGGGCATTCTGAGCCACCTTGATGGTTACCGCACTGAGAAAGTGCCACCCACGACGTGAGCCTTTCCAAGCTTGCTGCTCTGTCCCCAATGGGCTCCCTCGGTTCCTTCGGTGAGTGGTAGCCTAACCATACAGAGGAAGAGTCCATTTAGTCTCCATTTCCAATTTTAATTTTTTTAAATTGTGATTTGGGGCTTTATAAAAGGATAAGAGCATGAGTTTTTAGGGGAATTGCATGATGTCTTGGATTTGCTTTAAAATACTATAGGAACCTTTTTTTAAAGGAAGGAGGGAAGGAAGGAAAAAGAAGGAAGGGAGTGGATGAAACAAAGAAGAGGAAAGGAAAGAAAAGTGGGAAGCATAGCTGAAACCAGAACTGGACAGAACATTAATCATGATTGAAGCTGGATGAGGGTATGTCGATGTTCTCATACCAGCGGTCCTCAACCTTTTTGGCACCAGGGACCAGTTTCATGGAAGACAGTTTTTCCATGGACCTGCAGCATTGGTGGGGAAGTGATTTCGTGATGATTCAGGCATGTTGCATCTATTGTGCACTTTACTTCTATTATTAGTACATTGTAATGTATAATGAAATAATTAAACAACTCACCATAATGTAGAATCAGTGGAAGCCCTGAGCTTGTTTTTCTGCAACTAGACGGTCCCATTGTGGGGTGATGGGAGACAGTGACAGATCATCAAGCTTTAGAGTCTCATAAGGAATGCACAGCCTAGATCTCTTAGATCATCAAGCATTAGACTCTCATAAGGAGTGCACAGCCTAGATCCCTTAGGTCATCAAGCATTAGACTCTCATAAGGAGTACACAGCCTAGATCTCTTGTGTGTGCTGTTCACAGTAGAGTTTGTGAGAATCTAATGCCACCACTGATCTGACAGGTGGCGGTGCTCAGGTGGTAATGCAAGTGATGAGAAGCAGCTGTAAATACAGATGAAGCTTCACTCACCTGGCTGCCACTCACCTCCTCCTGTGTGGCCTGGTTCCTAACAGGCCACAGAGCAGTAATGGTCTGTGGCTCCAGGGATTGGGACCCCTGCATTAATACTATTCCCTCTGCTTTTGTGTATGTTTTTAAATTTCTGTAATTAAAACGTTTAAAAAAGAAAAGCACATGAGTGGAGAAGTCCTAAACCAGTTGCATGCATGGACACTTCACCAAAGAGTTGACCGTGATGTCCCACAGGCATGAGTGCTGCAGGGCCTTGGCACACGCTGCCCTCCTCCCTCTTCTCCCTTGCTTCCCATAGGTAATTCCTGTCCATTCTTCAGCTCTCAGCTCAAATGCCACCTCCTCAGGGAAGCCCTCCCTGCCTCCCCTTTCCAGAGCAGATCAGAATCCCCTGTCACACTCTCTAGCATCCTGTACTGATAACTGTCAGCTTGTTCCTGTGATGGTGTGATTTGGGTCTGTGTTGTGAGCTTCATGAGCACTGAGCCTGTGTCTGCTGTTGCTCACCATCACCTTGCCCAGTGCCTGGCATATACTAAATGCTCAATAAATGTTGAGTGAGGCTAATTACAGCAACAGTTGAAATGCTGGGCCTACTTGTGGCCTCTCCAGCACGGTGGTCTCAGGGTGGGCAGACTTCTGACATGGCAGCTTAGGGCTCCCAGAGCAAGCCTCCCATGACACAGGATGTGGAAGCTGCCAGCCTCTTCTGAGTCTGCACCCGGAAACTGGCACAGCATCCCTTGCACCAAATTCCACTGGTCAAGCAAACCCAGAATCCACCCAGACTCAAGGAGAGGGGACATCCACCCCATGTTTTGATGGGAGGAGCATGAAAGAAACTGTGGCCATCCTTAATCCACCCAGCTGACTCACTGTCTGCAGCTGTTTAGAGTTCAGTCCCTGTCTTTCTTGCCTAACTCTCTAAGTCTCCAGACATATTCCACTGCTGTAGCTCTTTCTGGCCTCAATGACTGTCATAACATCATGCAAATGCTAGAGATGCAGCTCTCATGCTGGGCACTGTAGCTGTTGCTGGGCAGACACATGTGAGCAAGAACACGCACAGTCCATGGCTGCATGTGGCTGAGGGTCCAAATGTAGGAGTCAGAAGATCAGTCAGTAGAAAGAAGAATACTAGCGAATTACAAATGAGATGAGTGCTGTGAAGGAAAGGGACAAGCAGTGTGCCACACAGGAAGATAACAGGGCTCTCACTGGCACTCCAGGACTTTGCCACGTCATCTTGCCATGCCCACGCAGCAAGCCACATTAGCAGTTGCCATAGTGCCTTTTAATATGCGAAGGGACGCTTCAGCCAGCTCTTGACTGAGGGTTGTTTACACTGTTCAGAAGTTTCCAGATGATGTAATTCAGATGTGCTTGAAATGTGTATTTGAGGTCTAGAAAGTGGAGAGTCTGCAGAAAGACGCTGCGGCAGACGCAGAAAGAGACAGGTTCCCTGGAGCACCTACCTGGCTGCAGAGCCTGGCCTGAGGGTGACTCCCAGAAGGAAATGCCAGTCCCTGGGCAGGGGAGAAGGCTTGGGGGAGCTCCTCAGATCTGCGCCTGGGGTCTGGTGAAAGCACCAGCCCAGGCAGACCCGAGTCTGCGGCTGAAGCCTGGCCACCTGGACCTAGAGAGGAAGAGCCAGGGCAGAAGCCAGCCCTGCAGACCACGAGCATGGGCAGGGTGGACAGGGTCTACCTGAGAGGTCAGCATGCCGCTTCAGATCATCTGAGCGGCTGCAGAGGACATCTGGGGCCATGTGGGGACAGCAGTGAGTAGTGCCTGGATTCCACACTAGGAAATTTGACCTAAAGCCACATCTTATACTGGGCCCAGAAAAGTTATTCATGGTCTTGCCTCTGAGAGAGAGGAGCCAGGGAAGGGAGAGGCAAGGGAATGAGGCAGGGAGAGGAGGAAAGCCAGCAGCCGGAATTCTACGGTTCAGATGCACGCCTAGGCCTGGGTGTTGGGTCCTCAGGCCTGCACATGCACATCTCTGGTAAAATCTCTGGCTTCATGAAGGAATTAAGGTTCCACAGCCATATGTGTCTAGGGAGGAGCCTGGGAGAGGTGGCAGCTAGGAACCTTCTTGATTCTGTGAAGATGACGCCATCGTCCTTTGCCAGCACACCCTCATGGTGCACTTTTGAAGAAGGGGGGCAGCAGGGCCTTGGCTGTGGCATGTTACCATTTAGCATTTGCATGACATGGTCAGTGAGAGGGGTGCTGGCCAAGCCCATGCCTGTCCATCTTCTCGGCCCCCGGTCCTCAGCACAAAGTCTGACTTGGTAAATGCTGGTCAACCCTCCAAAGCAAGGGCTGGCTTGTCTGACTATGTCAGGCAAAGCCAATTACTAACTGCATTGGCTTGGGTGAGTGACTTAATATTTCTGAAGCTCAGCTCCTTCCTCTGTAAATCAGGGTTAGTAATAATGCCGAAAGTTCTTGGAGAGAGCGTGCCTGTCTCAGACACCATGGGGCCCCTGGTTTGCAGCTGGTGCTCAAGCATATCTGCTGAATGGTTAGGTTATAATGAGACAGGACCCATGCTCTCAGCCTTCTCAGAGGAGTTCTGTGACTGGCACCCAGCCACGCTACGGATCTCCTACATACCTAGTGTTCTTACCTATCCAGCCTTAGGTGGACTCTTGGAATTGGCAGACCCTGGTGAGACGATTGTTGCAGGATGACTTCTCTAGAAGGAGGTACTGAGATGGAGTTTGGGGTGTTTATTAGGAATCAGCGCCTGTGGAGGGATGTGAGAGGAAGCATGATTGGGCAGAGAGAGAACTCAAACTGCCATGAAGGCTCCACAAAGCCCTGGCTTTGGAGAGTCGACCAGCCTTTGCCAAGCCAGACTTTCTTCTGAGGACCAGGGGCTAGAAAGATGGAAAAGCACGAGGTTGGCCAGCACCTCTCACTGACCACGTCGTGCAAATGCTAAATGGTGACGTGTGACAGCCAAGGCCCCGCTGACTTCCTTTTTCAAAGTGCACCATGAGGGTGCCCTGGAGTCGATTCTGCCCATCAGAGTGCCACCATTGGGCCGAGATGATGCCATTCTCTGCCTCATGGGCACTGGAGGCAGGTGGCCCTGGGAAGGCCTGGCTTGGGTAGGGCAGCTCTGCAGCGGAGGCAGGCCCTGAAGAACTGGCAACCAAGAGGGCCTGTGCCAACCACACACGTTCTTTCTTGAGGCATCTCCGTATGACCATAGAGATTTTTGGCTTAGCTTGTGGTGCCAAAATTGAGTGTATACAAGTAAATATGTGGAGAGGACCTCATAAGGAATCACTTGTTGGAGAGACACATTTGCCTGTCATTTTTAGGCTTTGATAGTATAAAAGTCAAAGAAAGACATTAAATGGGTCATTAGCTGTCTGGGTTGTCTGTTCCAATAATGTAGGAATGATAGAGAACCAGCTCGTCGTCCCAGGAGCATGCTGGATAGGGACCTCAGCTGTAAGGGAGGGGCACGCGAGATGGAGAGAGAGACTGTACTGCAGAAGCACTATGGTGTGTCTTGGCTGGGAGGAGAATTCGAAGGCTGTGGTACTTACCAGCCACACACAGTGACTAAACAATCAGTGACCACACAGTGAATGGAGAAGAAGATTTCTTTTGAGTATCTAAAACATGTAAGATGCAGGGACTGGAGCCCACGATTACTTCTGTGTTTTCAAAGTCATGGGGATCCCCTTGACTGGACCTCACGTTGAGACAAGCTCACTGTAGAAGAACCCTCCAGTGAAGGTGGAGTGGCCAACTTCAGTGAGGGACAGAGATCTGTGGGCACTGGAGCAGGCTGGTGCCGGGGGATGATTTCAGCTGCGCTTTGTTCTGGACCCCCCAGGAAGCTCCAGTTCTTATGAGGCCAACTTACAATTAGAAAACCAAGCAAATCCAAAGATTGCAAGCACAAAAGAACCATCTGGAAGTGTGAGACAGCTTTGCATTACCAAAGCAGAGAGACTGTGGTGGTGTCCAAAGGTGTCAGCTCATGAATGCTTTGTGGCAGCCTTGGCTTTGAATTCAAGTCGACACCATCACAGAAACCAAGATACCACCCATAATGACCACACTGCAATGGCAACGGCCTGGGGGAAGATCCACAAGACCAAAATGGAAAGAGCTCACTGAGCTGCTTCCTTCCTTGCTCAGGACTTTCTGTAACAACTACAACGGGCAAATGAAAGAAGTTATAGCCACTCAGCTCTCTCAGGAGCTGTGGCAGGAAGCAATCAGAGCAACTCACATGGCTGAAGCCCTGGACACCAAAGCTGGGAAAAGCATTGGTGTCCAGTCCTGGTCTAGTCAGTTCCTTCCTTGACCACCAGTCCCCCAGGCTGCCCGTAGATAGCAGGAAAACATCACTGCCCAAAGCATGTAATGTCCCAGTGCTCAAGGTTGGCAATCTTTACTTTCTAGAAGTTTTCCAGCTGCTGAACCCTGACACATGAAGTACATATTAGAGAAATGATTAATTTTAAATGTTTATAAAGATGTTAATTCATTATATTGTGCCTACTCCACACAAGGCATGTGTATGTGGTGAGGAGGGTGGGCATTTAACACCTATACCAGAACAGGTCCACACAAAGCTGCTTGTCTGGGCTCCCACGTGGGGAGGCTCCATAGTTGTCCTAGGAGGCTGCCCTGTGTGAGGCTCAGCACCACTGGGACTCCCATGACAGAGCATCAGAACCGCACTATCTAAAAAAAAAAAAAAGCCAAACTCATCTGTGTTCTTTGCATCTAACTGCACAATGTCATTTAGGGTGTGGCTTCTGCATCTTTTTTATTCTCTCAAGTTCCTGTAAGGGCAAATATCTGGGTCTCCTCTTAGAAATGGTCAGTGGATGTCTCAGTTGGTAAACTGACCTTGAAGAAGTCATCCTCCCCTTAACTACGGGTGCAGTGCCCATGGTGGGCCCATGTTGATATGCTGGTCCCAGGCCAGTGCTTTCTTACCGCCCACTGCCCCCACACGGGCAGCATGTGGATGGGTTAGCAAGGCCTGTGCTTTACCCTTTCAACCTCCCTGGCTACCACCCATGTTAGCACATTTTATTCTCATGTGCTTTAGCAGTGGGCAGGGAGGAGAAGGAGGAAATGGCAGGGTCCAGCGCTTTTATGTCTTCTTTGGGAAAGGATGGTGTAGGAAAAGAAACCACAGCCATCCACAAGGCACTGGGGAGATTAGATGCTTCCTCTAGACCAAGCAGCAAAGCCAGGGGTGGTTTACAGTCCTGTTGCAACAGTCCTCCTTGGAAATTCCGTTGACTAACACGGAAAAGCCCAAGGAGTAAGTTTGGACAGAGGAGAAATAAAAACTTGTCAGCCATGATGGTTTTAAGGTACTTGGAGATCTTATTTCCTTATCCCAACTGCTTACTCTTCACACTTTTTTTAAAGACTAGTCAAGTGTAGTAGAGAGAAGGGGGGAAAGTAGAACAAGGAGTTCAATCTGTAACTGACTGTGAGCAGTCGACTGAGATAACTCACCACCTTCAGACCAGCCTTCACACTCTTCATATGTCTGTTTGATCTTTAATTACACGCACTTAAAATATTGAGGCGGGTAAAGAAAGTGACAAGTAATTGATATTTCATATACACATTAAAAAGCACTTTTCCAATATGTGAAATGTTTTCAAAGGTGATACATTTTGCCAAATCCTGAAAAGAAAGACTCAAAAGATGCAAAGGTGAATTCTATTACTTATTTTTTTCAGCCTAATTTCTAAGTTAAACGCTTTTAAAATGTTGCCACTAGAGAGTAAGAAAAGGAGAAGCATGGAAGTCAATCGCCTTCCAGCAGCCTCAGAAAGAAGAGGGCCAAGAGAACCAGCCCATTTTCTAGGGAGCAGACGGTGGACCCGAAGCAAGTGCCACTCAACAGAACAAGCCTATACAACAGGGCCAAGGCTGGCTCCTGTGAACCCAGCTGTTAACCTCCCTGCTCAGGTGGTGGAAGGACACTGTCACCATACCAAGGAATAAGCGGAATCCTTGTCCAGGTCAGAACCTCCAGCAGGACGCAGAAATGGCTTGGAAGCCAACAGACTCTGGATGCCTTGTGGGTGTGGCCAGTTGTCCAGGGGTTTACTGGCCAGATCTGTCGATCATTTCAAAATCAGAACAAGGACCTTCACTGGCCCAGAACGGAACAAGGAGAACAAAAGGGAATCAGATCTGAGATTGCCTGGGAAGGTTCTAGATCAGGAATCTGTAAGACCTGGCATGGGTTATCAGGCTCAAAAGCAGGGTAGAAAATTTCCGAAAGATAGACGTTTTCACGGAACCTTCTTCTGCTTTTGTGGTCTGTAGCAGCGACCAGTTCTTCTGTGTCGCCTTTTGGAAGGGGTAGCATGAGAACTGAAAGCCACAGAAGTTCACAGTGCATGGAGAAAATCCATGGGCTCCTCCAGAGGCAGCGGCACTGACACTCTGGCGAGTGGCAAAACCAGGGTGGTCCACAGGGCTGGTCCTTAGTCCTCCTGTGAGAATTGCAGGCATCACAGTCAAGAGCCAGTCAACAGCCTCCTGGACTAGTCAGTCGACTTTGAAATATTTGCTTTGAGAAACTGACTAAAAGTAATCATATTGTTCAGATTCATCCCTTTCTGAGTTTTCTTTTTCTCTCACTTCCTTTTTCTCCTGTGGTTTCTCTCTGGTCCCATCAGTGGGGAAACTGTTTTTGTATTTCTCATTTCTCCCAAAAGAACCATGCACCTCAGAGAAGACCCCTCAGAGGGAGAGTGCTCCTGAGGTTGTCTCCAGCAACATAGATGACAGCTTCAAGCTTCCCTCTCTCCTTGTAAATGAAACCCACTGTGCCTGGCTGATGCAACCCAAGTTCTTCAGGGTTTTCACAAGATCCCGGCGGAATCTTTCACCCACAAAAACGTAGAGAACTGGGTTCAGGCAGCTGTGGAAGAAGGCAATGGTCTGGGTGACCTGGAAGCAGATGTCAATGTTGGTGGCAACGGCACAGTTGGAGATGAACATGGCATAGGCGTCAATGGTCTGCACCAACAAAATGCAGTTGTAGGGAAACTGAGACAAGACAAAGACAGTCAGAACAGTGATGGTCACTTTTAGGGCCTTGTGCTTGGACGACTTCTTGGCCTGTATCAGGGTGTGAATGATGATGGTGTAGCAGCACGCCATGACCACAAAGGGAAGGAAGAACCCCAGAATGACCTTCAGGGTCAAGACAGCTGACTTCAGTTTGGTGCTCTCATCCCTAGGGTAAACCATAGTGCAGACAGCAATGCCAGATTCCCTCTCGATCTGGCTGTATAAGAGTTCTGGAATGCAGAGCGCAGCTGCCAATACCCAGATGATAAAGCAAACCATTTTGCTGTACAGAAGCCTTTTCTGCCTCCAGGTCTGTGCTCTCATGGCCTGGGCAATGGCGATGTACCTGTCTACGCTGATGCACATAATCAGCAACACGCAGCTGTAGAAGTTCATCTTGTACATGCTGTTGACCACCTTGCACATGAAGGTCTGGAATTTCCACTGGTCAGCAGCGGCAATGGCCCAGAAGGGAAGAGTGACAAGAAAGAGGAGGTCAGCAATGGCTAAATTCAAAAGGAACATGTCGGTCATGGTCTTCACCCTTGTGCAGTACCAGTAGACAAGGATGACCAGACTGTTGCCCAAAGCACCCACGATGAACACAAGCCAGTACAAGGGCGGGAGGAAATGGCTCGCAAACTGCCTGACATTGTTTTTCTCACAGTAGAAGTCAGTGAAGTTGAAGTTGATATAGTCTTCCACGGAAGATGTGGATTCATAGCCATAGTCCTCAGACATGTTAGGAACAGGGCTCTGCAAGGGGACACAAGATGGCATTAGGTCAAGTAAAACATTTTGAAGGTCCTGTCTGATGGCAGAGGCATGGACCTCTTGACGCTTTCAACCCCAGACACCTATGATAAGGCCAAAGACACATATGTGCAGGACGTAGGCATTCTGAGGACATCTGCTTGGGTTGTGCAATATTTATTCAACAGATGTTTATTAAGCACGTACTGTATGTTGACTACTGTGTTAGGTGCCAAAGAAACTGTAGTAAATAAGTCAGATGTGTGGCTTCACTCTCACGGAACTTACCTACCTGTAGAGCAGCCAGACAAGCAACTGAACATTTACAGTGTGTCTGCCAAGTGCTCTGATAGGGTAGGAAAGAGTGCCTCTACACCGATTATGGGCTCGTTCATCAAGCTGTGGGAGTGATTGTGATTGTCCTTCTCCCATGTATTCAGTTTTTTTGCTGACTCCAATAAAAGATCAGCAAGGGCTCTTAAACTTATCTGGGTCCCAGTTCCCTGAGTTTCCTGAAAACTCCAGGGGCACCAGCTTACACACACATACACATGTACCTACATATACACACACAGACACTCTCAACCCCATGTACACACACAAGCCCCATGACCTGCTATGTAGTTAGCAGGCCCCATGGTCCAAAAGTTACTAGGAATTTCAACACATCCAGCATTCAGTCAAGCAAGCAGCACTTCTAAGCACAAGGCCCCTGTGTGACTGTGTGGGTTGCACAACCATGAAGCTGGCCCCAACAAGCACACACACTCACACGCACAGGCATACACATAATACATGCATTTGCACATGCTCTCATGTACACAAATTGCCAACACTCATGCTCACCATGCACATATATACATGCTCATGTATGCGCACATATATACACGCATATATGCGCATACACACACACACACTTCTTACACTTTTTGTGGGTTCCTGAAACAGAAGCCATCCTAGAACCCCTGCTACGGAAACAGGAAATGAGGGCTGGAGAAGAGACCCTGAGATGTAAGCCCTTGAGTCAAACCTGGAGTGGGAGGCAATGAAGGACACGGAGTGCCGATGGAGGAGGGGGTTGCCGGGTACAGGGGAGGGTCCTTGCCATGCCTGCCACATTCCTTCCAAAACCTCTGCCCACAGATCCTCAAGCGCTCTCACCTCCCACCAGTTTCCCTTCCAGGGCTCCCATTAGGACTCTCAAATTCCACCAGGCGCTGCCAGCTCTCACTCCCTTTCCTTGAGTGACATTCCTGCCAAATCTCATCTCTACTTTTATTTCTCCTGAGGCAAATGCAATAGTTCAATTCATCTGGATGCATTTGGACTAGAAGTTGCCCCAAATCCACAGTAAGCTTTTGTTTTGAACAGTTAATATTAACAAATAGTTAAGTACAAAGTTTATTTTATGTACTTAAATATTTATATTTAAATAACAAAATATTATCTACCTTCTGTTAGCTGGGCTCTCCCTATCTGTATACATCATAATTTCCATCTATTTCTAGTAGATCCGACTAGCATTTCCCAACCATGTTTGAGGTGGAACACTATGGTTAAAATAGTCAAGAATCTCTGTATATTCTTTCTTTGAAATTCACAATACTCCTGAGCACATTGAAGGATCTGAAAAGTCCTACAGAACCTGTTTTATTTTAATTGCACATTAGCACGGTAAAGACTCTGAGAAGTCATTCAGAACCTGTTGAATTTTGTGGAACAGTGTTTCCTAAACTGATTGGAACATAGAACCTGTTGTGTGTGTGTTTGTGGAGGGCTTCTTAGATATCAGGGCTCACTGAGTTGATTGATAAAGGGCAGTAGATGTTACTTCCATTTGGACCCTGGCTGGCAGGAAGTAGCAGGGGGACCCAAGGTAACTTGGATGACAACTGGAAAAATCTGACAACTAGTCCTGATTCCACCTCCAATACGTGACCAAGAGAAAATCCTATTGCAGAGAGGGACCCAGGAGCAGGATCCTGGAGGTGGCTCTTCGGGACAGGGCAGCTGGAAATGGCCCACTACTGCAAAGAACTAAAGAAAACTCGTCTCCCCATTTTATATGTGATTAATCCCTGGGCCTGACTTATCCATTGTCAGTTTACACTTAGAGATATTTCTTCTGGCATTGGTCCTTGCCTGGAAACCCAGTCTCTTGGGAAGACAGACCTCCTAGGTGACACACACTTTAGAGACCATGCCAGGAGAATCCTCCCAACGCTGGACACAGAAACCAGCTGCAGTCGTGGCCCCACTAAGATAATCATCCTGTAGGAGGTGGGGTTTAAGTGGATGTTGAGCGAAAGAAGAACCTGAGGATAGAAGGAAGACTGTGAAGAGCACAGAGACCCCAAAATGGACATCACAGCAGGTTTAAGAGGTTGGGAGAATGACCTTTTAGAGGAACCTCTACAAAACCATGCAGATGAGCAAGTACCGACTGTGAATCCACATGATGAATAAGCACTAAACTTGCTTTTGAAGTTTTTGTTTGTTATTTGTGGGTTGGTGTTTTGGGGTTTTTTGGGGGTGAAGGGTCAAATGGCTTTAATAGACTCTCACATGAGCCTGAGCCCAAGGCTGTGAAGCAAATCACAAACAATGACACGGATGAGGGCCCAGGGGTCTCACCGCGTGGAGTTGCTACTCTGGTCCAGCAACCCTGCTCTCCTGCTGCAGCTCCAGGAAGTGAGGAGCAGGGCAGATTTTAAGGACATGTGAGGAGGAGGACAGACAAGGGAGAAAGAGGAAGGCAAGTGGGGAAAGAGAGAGGGTATGCTTGGCAGAAGGACAAGTGCACGAGACGGCTTTGGTTCCTGGGGGAAAAATGAGACGGGGCAGGTGGGAAGTCCAGTGTCGCTTTGCTGTTAGTCCTGGCAGGAGGTGGATTCCTGGGCCAGTGAGGGGAGGCGATCTGGGGCAGGGCCTGGAAGAGACCGCAGAAGGAGCAGAAGGGGAGAAATGTGCAGAAGTCTCCAGGCCTGGGTGACAGCTCTCTCCACTGCCCGGTGAGCAGGCACAGCCAACACTCCTGAGACTGAGCCCCAGACAAGGACAGTGTGTCCTGCTGGAAGCCCAGGGGGCATAGTTTTTCTGCTGAGTGAGGATGAAGGACCTCATGCTTTTGCATGGAGTTACTTAGTTAGTTACGTTAGGGACTCCCTAGGCATATTTTAAAAGTGATTCAATTATACACACAAAATCTAGATTTATTCAAAGTTTGTCAGGACCACAAGAGGAATCCTGGAACAACATCCCCTGTGTCACAACTCACACTCATTTTGCACAAGCCTGATGGATCTTAGACATCGAATTATTTAGAAATCTCTCAATAAATGTAAACAAACATTTTTATGTTTGTTTAAATATAAACAAACAGGACATTGCTCCCACACAGGTGTATCCTCTTCCCTCGGGAGTCCTGGACTCAGAAGGAGCAGCCCAGGCGTCCCAGTTGTGAACACCCAGAGCAGGAAGAAGGTCTCAGAGCTTTCCAGGGCCTCCTCTGATTCCTGTGCTTTCTGGAAACCCTTGGCCAGACCCAGGCTCAAGATTCCCCTCTCAGGGGAATGGACAGAGAAAGGGCAGGAACTGTGCTCGCCAGGCCTTCCCTTGTGCCTTAGCACCAAGATGGGCACAAGGGAATGGGGAGATGGGATAAGAGAGGGCACAAGAGGGAGCGAGGCAGAGAAAAAATGAATTTGTTATCAGCAGGGATGTCGGCAGACACCTTGGCACCAGACTTGAGAAAGTATTAAATCCCAACAATGAGACTTGCGTTTCAGTGCCTTTGACATTCACCCTGAGGGGGCAACCCAGCAAACCTATGATCGCTGACAGCACCCCTCAAGGGCTCTTCCTCCAAATTTCTACGGGACCTTGAACCCTCAAACCATCTGCCCCAGCCCCAGTTTCCTCGTCTGTAAACAGGACTCTGCCTTGAATGTGACGCTGAGGGAACGTGGGGTGCCTGCACGGGTGACTGGCCCAGCACATCCTCAGAAAGGTGCCCACAGGATGCCACGGCTACTTTCCATGGAATGTGGGAGTCAGGGCTGCCGTGGTCCCATCTTCTTCCCATTTCCATGGTGCCAGACTCCTCTGACTATAGAAGGTCATTACTGGGGTGCAGGTTCCTTCTTATCTGGGGCTGCTTTGCAGAGTTTGGCTATTATCTAAGATCCCAAATGACTCGAAAGCTCAGAAGCAGCCCCAGCTCTGCTGCCTTCCTCCGCTTCTGTTTCCATAGCCTCAGGGATTGAAAGGTGCACTTAGTGCAGGAGAAACTGGAGTCTACTTTTGGTCAGAAAAATAGTTACTTCACCAGGACCAAATTCATTACTTTTCTGTTGTTATAGATATAGGTGCAGTTAGGTAACTACACATATGTAATACTAATGAATCATTAGCGTATCATAAATAATTTAGTTGATAAACTGTTTCAGCCACCACTCTCCCTAGATCATGGAAACCTTCAATGTACTGTGAGGCAGCTTGTTAGCCCCCCCGTTAGGAAGTCTGGATTTCAATCATCTACATGTAAAACTCAGGCTTTCCCTTTGAGAAAAGCAAAATTAAAGCCGTTAGGTAATTTTTAAGGCATTTATGAATCTAACAAAAGCATGGGAAATTAATTTGATTCCATAATTACATTTGGCTGTAAAAGAAGAAATGATTCTCTGGATTGATTTGACTCACCGATTTTCTTTTTCTTTTTTTGAGACAGAGTCTTACTCTGTTGCCCAGGCTGGAGTGCAGTGACATGATCTTGGCTCACTGCAACCTCCGTCTCCTAGACTCAAGTGATTCTTGTGCCTCAGCCTCCCAAGTAGCTGGGATTACAGGCACCCGCCACCATGCCCGGCTATTTTTGTAATTTTAGTAGAGATGGGGTTTCGCCATGTTGACCAGGTTGGTCTTGAAATTCTGGCCTCGGTGAGGTGATCCGCCCACCTCTGCCTCCCAAAGTTCTGGGATTACAGGCCTGACTCACGAATTTTTGTTCAGCTCTTGGTCTCTTTCAGGGGAATGTATGCTGTTATGTGTTTTCTGTGTTTTCATAAGGTCTACATAATGTTATGCAAGAAATACAACTAATATGCCCATCATGGGTGTTTTTTTTAAAAGCAAATTACATGAATTCTCCCTTTGCCTCATTTGTCTGAGTTTTAGAACAGACACATGAAACTAAGCACACACTAGTTAAAGATCATTAAAAACCCTTAGCTATTTATAAAATCACATTTCCCTCTGTCTCCACAACATACCCCAAAGCCTCTTTGCATTTGCAAAACCCTCTGTGCTGGACAACAACCTACCCAGTAATGGGCGTTGCTGGGCAGAGATCTTACCCTGGGAAACCACACAGATAAATCCTTCCACCACAGTGGATCCTTCCCAAACCCCCTAAAAAGGGAAGACGAGAGTGTGTTTTGGGGAGCCAGAGGAACGTGGCCATACTCACTGTGAAGCCTGTGGGTGTCATGGTGGGTCAGAGGCAAGCCTGCTCCTGGAAAAAGGACAAAAATCAAAAAGGGGACTGGTTTGTAAATGTGTAGTAACAGCCAAACCCCCAAAAGATGGAGATTAATAAATTTTAAATCTGTTTATTCTTGTGAAAAAAACATTCCAAGCAGGAGTTAGGGTCTATATAGTATTCTAGATTTCAGAATCATCTCAGTTGTCCACACAGAAATGAAAGAACCTCTCCTTTTAGGTAATCATTCACTTCTTTGACTCCGATGGTCACCTGATTCTAGTATTTGTTTTCTTTCTACTTAGACAATAATTAGTGCGTCTCCCATCCACAGATGAGGCATGGCAGTGGGGCTGTTAAATTTTTCCCAGCCCATCCCTTCTACATTTCTCTCGTTCCCTTGATTCAACTTCTCTGTCAAGCCCTGTTTTGCTGACTGGTTCCCCTTCCCCCTGCTCTATCAGCTAAGGGACTCACCGAAGCTATCAGGATGGTGGTTGCTTTGAGAATGCCCTGGGCCCCAGACTCCCCAGGAAAAGGGCCTTTGAGTAACGCGGTGGCAAGAGGAACATGAGAGCTGGGTGGTGCCTGCTGGGGTTGGGGCTCCCTCCCATTGCCCCCAGAACCCACCTTTCTCCTCTTTACCCTGACTTCAGCAGGAAAAGGAAGTCCTAGGTTTGTGTACTAAAGAAAATTATCTAGTTCCCTAATGCACAGGGCCTCGGAACTGCCTGAAATAAATCTCGAGTTGTCATTTTCATGTGTTTTGAATTTCTTTAAAGCCCACCCCTATATAACCAAAGAAACAACAGCTTGACTGCCTTCAAGGATGAAGTCTGCCTCAGCCGGGGCATTTCCTTTTATCCCCTTGCAAGTTTCTTTTTTCTTTTCTTTTTTTGACACGGAGCCTTGCCTGTCACCCAGGCTGGAGTGCAGTGGTGCGATCTTGGCTCACTGCAACCTCCACCTCCTGGGTTTAAGTGATTCTCCTGCCTCAGCCTCCTGAATAGCTAGGACTACAGGTGCATGCCACCATGCTCAGCTAATTTTTGTATTTTTAGTAGAGATGGGTTTTCACCACGTTGGCCAGGATGGTCTGGATCTCCTGACTTTGTGATCCACCTCGGCCTCCCAAAGTGCTGGGATTACAGGCGTGAGCCACTGCGCCCAGCCTAGTGAGCACATTTCAAAGAAACATGTCCAGCATTGCACCCCAAGGTTCCTGATTCACATAGTAACATGGACAAGTCTCCAAACAATTATGCTAAGAAGCCAGACCAAAGAGAGTTTATACTGTATGATTTCCCTCGTATAAAACTCTAGATAATGCAAACTATAGTGACAGAAAGCAGAATCAGTGATTTCCTGGCAATAGAGAGAAGGGGAGGTAGCCAGGGATGGCGGCTTACACCTGTATCCCAGCACTTTCGGAGGCCAAGGCGGGTGGATCACCTCAGGTCAGGAGTTTGAGACCAGTCTGGCCAAGATGGTGAAACCCCGTTTCTACAAAAATAACCAAAATTAGCCAGTTGTGGTGGCATGTGCCTATAGTCTCAGCTACATGGGAGGCTGAGGCAGGAGGAACACTTGAACCCGGGAGGCAGAGGTTGCAGTGAGCCCAGATCGCACACTGCACTCCAGCCTGGGACACAGAGCAAGACTCCATCTCAAAAAAAAAAAGAGAAGGAGAGGGCAGGAGGGCAGGTGGGTACAAAGGAAACCTCAGTGGGGGATAAATATATTCACTGTCTGGGTTGTGTGAGAGCTTCACAGGGGTGTATGTATGTCAGAACTTAACATTCTGCATTTTTAATATTTGCATTTTATTGTAATTGGACCTCAATAAAGCTGTTCAAGTGAGGCGGGGAAAAGCAAAATATGATGAAAACATTTTGGTTTTCTTCACTTCTCAGTGTCATCTCTGGCTGTCAGCAGGCCCTAAGGAGGAAGGCAGCCAGAGCTTTCTCCAGGTAACCTCTCTGCCAGTAGTTTCTCAGAAGTGCACTGGAGTGCCTTGTGCAATTACAGCTGACTTGAGAGATCACTACGGACCCACATGGGTTTTTTTTGTTTTGGTTTGTTTTTGTGGGTTTTTTCCTTTTATTTTAGGTTCAGGGGTACATATGCAGGTTTGTTATATAGGTAAATTGCACATCATGGGGGCTTGGTATATAGATTATTTCACCACCCAGGTTAATAAGCACAGTACCTGATTGATAGTTTTTTGATCCTCACCCTCCTACCTCCCTCCACCCTCAAGGAGGTCCCAGTGTCTGTCATTCCCTTGTGTCCATATGTACCCAACGTTTAGCTCCCACTTATAAGTGAGAACATGTGACATTTGGTTTTCTGTTCCTGTGTTAGTTCACTTAGGATAATGCCCTCCAGTTCAATCCATGTTGCTTCAAAGGACATGATCTTGTTCTTTTTTATGGCTGTGTAGTATTCCATGGCATATATGTGCCACATTTTCCTTATTCAGTCTACCATTGATGAACACTTAGGTTGATTCCATGTTTTTGATATTGTTAATAGTGTTGGGATGAACATATATATTCATGTGTCTTTATGCCCATGGTGTTTTTGCAATTAAATCAGATGATAGATAGATAATAGATAGATAGATAGATAGATAGATAGATAGATAGATAGATAGATAGAGACAGATAATTTGTGTGTATATGTATATGTATGTGTTTCACATACATATTTCCTGTCTGCTGAGAGGACCTAAAAGCAATGATACACAGCATAATGAGCAGCTAGTGCCCTGATCTTGGAGTCTAAATACCTTTTTCCACCAAAAAGAGCTGGGGCTCCTTGGATATATGTAACCACATGTTGGTGATATTGGGTTTGAAGACCAATGGTCTTCAAACCCAGTACCACCAACATGTTAGCAAAACAGTGTCACATTTGTCCTAAAGAGTAGAGGAGGGAAGACACAGCATCTTTATTCCTGGGGAAAAGGTCAACCTAACTCAAAGAATGAGGAAGCATCAGACAAACCCAAAATGAAGGACTTTCTGCAAAGTAACTGGCGAAATATCAAGGTCAAGTGACACAAAGAAAAACTGAGAAACCATCTCATATTGAAAAAGGCTAAAGAGACAGGGCAAGTAGATGCAATATAAGAACCTGGATTTGGTCCTAGAGTAGGAAAAAAATTATTCTGAAGGACATTACTGGGAAATTAAGGACATTGCAATAGGAACTGTGAATTCAGTGACAGTGTTGGATCAGTGTTAAATTTCCTGATTTTGCTGACTGCATTGTGGTTTTACAGGAGAATGCCCTTGTTCTTAGGAATTACCCCTTGAAATATTTAGGGGCAAAAGAGATACAATGTCTTTGGCATATTCTCAAAGGATTCAAAAATATGTCAGAGAGAGAGAGAGAGAGAGAACGAGAGAGAACATACGTATATATAGAGAAGCAGAATAATAAAGCCAATAGAACAAAACAGTGGTTCGGGTGAAGGGTTTATGAGCATTCTTTACACAATTCGTGACTTTTCAGTAAGCTTGAAATTAGATACAAGTAAGACTCACAACAAACTTATAGACAAAAAGAAAAAAATATTTTGGCAATTGACCCTAAGACACAAGACAGCCTGAAACAGAATCTGAAATTAAAATGAGCAGCCCAGCCTCCAGCCGTGACCTTGCCCAGCCACCTGGGCATGCACGGAATTTCACTACAGCCCTCTGGAGGCCAGGAAAACACTGGCATTTATCTGAAAAAATACTGTGCTTTTCTTTGATGATTTTTTTTGTTTGTTTCAAAAGTAGCACATGTGTTTGTGGGAAATTTGGCAAATACACAAAAACCGAGAGGAAAAAATTAAAATCACCCATAATCTTCCTACCCCAAAATAACCACTTTTAACTTTCTGTTGTTTTCCCTCCCAGCCATGTTTCTATGCTTTCACGCATCTAGAACTTTTCTTCTTTTTTCCCCCCCACCTAACAGATTACAAGCATTTCCTTCATCATTAAACATCTGCAGACAGATGAATGCATCAGCTACATGGCTTTCCGACAGGGGCTGTGCCCCAACTCATTTAAACATTACCCTCTGAGGGGCAATTCACTTGCTTCTAACTCCTTTTTATAGTTATTTGGAAGTATTTCCCAAGTGAATGAGAAAGGTTGTACTCTTCCCTTTCCTCCTAAGCACAAGAACCACAAACTTTCCCCAGGAGTATTTCTGAACTCTTCTGAGGTCTTCAGCTTTGTGGAGTAATTGCTTTCCACTTAGCATGACTCCAGGTGCCATCAAGAAACCCAGTGAGTGTCTCTTTTGAAATAAGAAACTCACCCAGCAAGCAGAAAAGCAGCCACTTTGGAGCTGAGAATTACTCTTCTTCTTTACCCCCCGCCAGATGAAAAATGCCCAGTTGACTTTGGAAGATCTCAACTCAGCAAATTTAATTTTATTACACATTGGGGAATAGGGAGGTTGATTTTGAGACATCGGTTAGAAAACACACACACACACACACACACACACACACACACACAAATATATATATATATATATATTTCTAGTTCCCAGGACTTATGTCACCTCCTTTTTACTTGCATAAAAGGACTGAATATTAATCACGTAACATCTGGGGAAAATTCCCAAAGAAAGAAGCCACAGAAAGATGAAAGAATGACTTTGGTTATAGTGAGCGATACCACATTTCAGATTAGAAATAGCAATAGATGGTAATGATGTTGGTAAGAGTTTGGAGAAAAGGCCTCCACGCTGCTGTGAGGAGTATAAAGTTATGCAATCTTTTGGAGGATTAAGCCCTAACTGTCAAATTTTACAAAGCACAACATCTCTGACTGCAGCGCATCTGCTTGGAATTGGCCTACTGGTATTTTCACAAAAAAACATAAAGGTCCAGTTATGGGGATATATGTTGCAGCAGAACAAAAAATGGAAAACAACTTAAATATTCAGCAATTGGTAATATTATGACACATCAGTCTAATAAACCATGTGCAGCCAATAAATAAAAATGGTCCTCATGCTGATAGAAAAGAGGTCTTCAAAATTATAAGATTAACATGCAGGTTTTGGATTTTTTTTTTTTTAAGACAGAGTCTCACTCCGTTGCCCAGGCTGAAGTACAGTGGTACGATCTCAGCTCACTGCAACCTCCACCTTCTGGATTCAAGCAATTCTCCTGCTTCAGCCTCCTGAGTAGCTGGGATTACAGGCGCACACCACTATGCCCGATTAATTTTTGTATTTTTAGTAGAGGCGGGGTTTCACCATGTTGGTCAGGCTAATCTCGAACTCCTGACTTTGTGATCTGCCTGCCTCAGCCTCCCAATGTGTGATCTTTTAAAAACAGCAGATAGAAAAAGACACACTGCACTGCTCCCCAGCACCGAAACATTTTCTGGAAGGAGAAAACCATGATGACCAGTGGAAAATGAGACTTTCATGTTTTCGTTTGGATTTTGCCAACTATTTAAATATCTTACCAAGTGTGTGGAATTTTATTTTAAGAGCTGTCATAAAAATAACTTGTCAGATTAAAAAAAAAAAAAAGAAGCAGCAGCAGCCCAGTGTTCTAACGTTCAGCACACCTGTTTACAAAACTTGTCTAGAGGAGGAACTTGTAATACTAGACCTACTCCAGCTACCACAGAAAGAGCAGGTCTAGTAATTACATTCACCAAGCCTACTTTATGCAACTAAATTGTACACTAGCTTTCTATAAAGGTTTGTCTTTTTTTTTTTTTTAAGGGGTAATGTAAATACAAGCTGAGCAAGATGGCTCACACCTGTAATTCCAACACTTTGGGAGGCCGAGGCAGGAACATCCCTTGAGACCAGAAATTTGAGATCAGCCTGAGCAACATATCAAGACCCCGTCTGTACAAATAATTTTAAAATATGCCAGGCATGGTTGCCTCCCCAGCCACGTGGCTGGCTGAGGCAGGACAATCATGTAAGCTCAGGAGTTCAAGGCTGAAGTGAGCTACCATCATACCACCGCACTGCAGTCTGAGTGACAGAGCAAGACCCTGTCTCTAAAATAAATAAACAAATAAATAGTAGATAAAATGTCATATAGTATATAATGGGATGTGACATATTACATTTTATAAAATATGCATCTTCTTCTGGCTCATAGGACATTTGAAGAGAGACAAAGTAAAAACAGGACACACTCCTCCCTAGACTCCACATCTAGAACCTCCACCGACATCCTTGCCATCTAGTTCTCTTTCATTTTTGTCAGAATACTTCTCAAATATTTTATTCTCCCAGCTACTAAGTCTCAGTGCTTGCTTTCATTTTCTTCTTGCTGCTGAGAAGGAGGGAAAAATATAGGGGGGGAACCCCACGTATGACCAAACATACTGAGAGCGAGGAACATCTCAACGGTCTATCGGGAGTGGATGGGCGGTTGACTCAGCACTGCAGCAAATCTCTCCCTTGCTGCTCAGTGAGGCCTTGCTGCAGGTGCCATGGGCCACCCATCGAACCCGCTTATTCGATGCGCCTTAAGTAACTGATATATGTGTTTGGCTTAAACAATGTATAAGACGTGATCCATGTCCTCAAGAAGCTTGCATTCAAATACAGTGGGTAAGTCATGGCTGGAAATAACAACAAATGGAAAATGCTATGAGTCGTGGTAGGAATTGGAAGGAGGAAGTCATGTCTCTAGCTCTGGGGAAAATCCAGGAGGGCTTCATTGAGGAGGTGACATTTTTGTGGGCCCTTGAAGGCTGAAGAACGTGGGGACATGCAATGAAGGGAGGGAACATTGCTCCACGGCAAGAAAACATATAGACAAAGGCATGAAAGCCAGAAGGCCTGGGGTGTGTGCAGGGGACCTGGGAGATTTGGGAGAAAGCTGCTAATTCTTCAAAAGTGAGAAGTGTTTGTTAGAAAAGTCAGCTTGGAATCTGTTCTTATTCAACCACGATTTTTGCATTCTCTAACATTCTTCAGTAGCCGACATGAAAATCAGCCTGTGCATGTGGCGTCTCCACTCAGTGCAGCCTCTGATGCTCAGCACTAACATCAAATCGGATACTAACATGAGACAGGAATGCAGGTCCTTACTTTGACCTTTGTATAATTTCCTACACGGAATTTGAATCATCTCTTACATTTATTCATAGCTCTGCTTTTTGTTCCCTACACGGGGGCGGGGTCTCGGAGCCATCTATCAGATCAGTCCACTCACCAAGCCTGGATCAGAGGCTACCAACCGCCCAGCAGGGGCTGCATGGGGCCCCAGGGCTCCCAATGCAAGCCTGTGAGTGGGGCATAAACAAGGGGGCTTCAGAACAGATAAGCAGATATTGGAAGAAAAGGACTCTGAAATTCCAGGAGCTGAAATAGCAAATTAACTTTTGCTCATTCAGGAAAGGGAGTAAGGAGATGGGATCCCACAGACCGGCTGCTGCACAGCCTTTCCAGTTCAGCACACAGTGACAGCTCTCTGGATGGACTTGCCAGCCGCCTATGGAGTCACAGCTAATTAAGAACTAAAGAGGAGGGGGGGGTGTGTTTGAAAAGACAAACCTGCATCCACCGATGAGTATTTTAAAATGACTTTTTGCTTTTCTTTGATCATAAAGGAGTATTTTTACAATGCACAAAAAATCCCCAAAATGCCAACATAAATAATAAGGAAAATAAAAACTCCTCAAGCACCCCTTCCTAGTTTAGCTATTGTTAAGTTTCTGAGATACTTCCTTTCTGACTTCTTCTCTGTAACACAATCGCACACACACTCACACACACACACACACTCAGGCACACACACATGCACTTAATAGAAAGGAAATCAGACTACACATATAATCTTTTGTGTTGCTTTGTAGTTGCCCATCTTTCATGGATCACCTTCCATGCCAATTCAACATAAAGCCATATCATAGGATTGTTTGGCTGCTGTGTATTCCCTATCATAGGACTGGATGGTAAATATGTAACAATAAATATGTAACAGTTCATGTAGCCATCCGCCTCCTGGTGCATAGCTTCCTTGTTTCCAATTTTTCACTGCTACAAAGAATCCTTTCCATGGGGCAGTGTCTCAGACTCAAGGACCTCATGGGAGAGTCCTTTACCCAGCCCCTGGCCACCATATCGTCACCCAGCACCTGCTTCTCCCTCCTTTAAGGTACAAATCACAGACTGCCTTGAACCTGAGCTTCATGTATGTGGGTGGGGAGGGAGTTTTCTTACTTGCCCTACAAGAAAGCTGGGTTGGGCATCACCAATTCCCGTTTGCCTTCCTGGAAGTTTCTAGCAAAGTACCTGGTGCCCATGACCTCTGAACAAATGGGTGCAAGCCTGGATTTTAGAAGCCATAGTGGCAGCACACAACTGAGGGCCCAAGTGACACTGGGGCGGGGGCAGCAAGAAGAAGAGCAATACTCACCGTGGAGGGTGGTGCAAGTCTCCTGGGGACAGCAGGTCCCACCTGCTTTCAGTGTCTGGGGAAAGAGCTGGGTTGCTCTCTGCCTGGGATGAGGAGCAGGCTTTATGTGGGTTCTGAGCAGGCAGCTACCCGGTGACAACACCAGAAAGGAAGCCAGGCCGCCCCTGCCTGTGTTGTCACTGGTGGGGTAACCTGGGAGGGTGGGGAGTCACTTCCAGCAATCATCAGAGTCAATCATTTGCAACCAGAAACGAAAAACTGAAAACTGCTGGGATAAAGGGAAACTGTCTCCTCTGAAGACACACATACAGACTGATGATCTGAGAGCAAATTATCTTCCTAGACAGCACAGCTGCTTGCAGGGAATGGGGAAGTTGGAGGGTCCCATCGAGAGAAGTCAGCCTTGTTAGGCTTGCCAGAGGTGCACATTGATGAGATTGCTTTGGGTGGTATCATCTCAGCAGGCCTGTATCAGATTACCACCCTGTGGAAGATGTAGCACTATCCATCACAACATACATTTTCTGGTCTTGGCAGATGTACCAGAACCCTGGAAGGCTGTGCTTTCCAACACAGTAGCTACTAGGCAGGTGTGCCTATTTAAATTCAAATTGATTAAAGTGTTAACTAGGGCTGATGCGGTGGCTGACCTCTGTAGTCCCAGCACTTTGAGAGGCTGAGGCAGGCAGATCACTTAAGCCTAGAAATTTGAGAGCAGCCCAGGCAACATGGCAAAACCTCATCTCTATAAAACGCACAAAAACAATGAGCCAGGCATGGTGGCATGCACCTGTAGTCCTAGATACTTGGGGAAGCTAAGGCAGGAGGATCAGGAGGCAGAGGTTGAGTGAGCTGAGATTGCACCACTGCACTCCAGCCTAGGCGACAGAGTGAGAGCCTGTATCAAATAAGAAAAATTGTTTAAGTGTTAACTAGTTTCTCAGTCATGCCAGGGACATTGCCAGTGGTCAACAGACACATGTAGCTGGTGGCTATCCCAATGGAGAGTGCCGATACAGAACCTGTCCATCGTCACGGGCAGTGCTACTGAATGGCCACTGCCTTAGAAAGTCTGTCTGTGATATGTTGCTAGGAACACATGGAGTGCTGGAAAGCCACACACACCTTACAACTGGGGCAAATCTAGTAAGGTTTTACACGTCAGATACATGAACACCGATTGTACAATAAATTGCATTAATCACAGGTGTTTTGGTGAAACTTTGAAAAAAGCTAAATATACAAAATATTGCATTTTTATTGAAGCTCACAGATGAAGTCTTCCCGTCCACTGCTACAGTGGGGACTTCAATCCTGATGTGATGATTAGCGATTTCCTGTCATCGTTATGACAAAGATCCCTTTTATATATTTTTTCTGGGGGAAAATCACAACTACACTCTTGTGGAGGTTAATTTCCACCGCTCAGTGTATTTACTGTCCTGAGGACTCAACACTGATCTCCCATGGCGTAGTCCTCCCAGGCACATGTCCCCTTCATTACTCTCAGTTCCCACAGAGCAAAGGGATACAGAAGATGTGCTTGGATTTATTGTCTAAATGAGAAAAGGCCAACAAATAGTCCACATGAAAGGTAGAGAGCATACACAGTAATAATGAAAGAGATGTCTGAATCATCAGCCTTGAAGGAACGGCAGTGTGAGAGAACCGTAAAATTCCCTTCCCTTGGCCCATACTCACTGCACATGAATGGTGTCTGAAACTACACATAGCTGAGAACCAGCCAGATTCTTTGGCCTCTCACTCCTCCCTCTAACTTGGCAAATAGAGACACAAAAGGAACTGGTGCTAGAGTGAAGAAGATGTTCCCTTGACTTTCTTGGCTGAATTTGTTTCTCTCCGGTGTTTGGTTGCGTCCTTGGAAAGCTTGTAGTGAGGTGAGACAAGCACTTTTGCAAGCACCTCGGGTGAGGAAGAGGCTGTTCTTCTCCCTTCTCTTGACTCAGGTTCTTTCCTCATCAGGTAAGAACATACAAGGTAGACACTGCTTGCCCCCAGACCGTTGGAGTGAGGCTTGGGGGTAGGAAGGAGAGTGAGGCAGGTGGTCGGGAAAGAGAAGGGGTAAATATACCAGGGTAAAAGATTCCATTCTCCACATGGGTCCCCGTGGTCCAGGTGAGATGGGAAGCTTAAGTAGCATCAAGGTCTGGAAGAGCTGTTCTAGAGCACCCACATGCCCTCTCCTTGGATGCAGAGAGGATCATGAGGCTGGGGAGGTGGTAAGATGCAAGGAAGTCGTAGAGAGAACTTCCGCTTTCTCAAAGGAGCCTGCGCAAATGTGATTCCTTTGCTGCAATCTAGTTTAAGTTCATTCCTTGGAGAGAAAGCCCTATCCTCTTGTTTGCATTGCTGTGTTTCTTTCTTTGCAACTAGAATTCAGAGCTGGGTGACTATAAAAAGTTGCTGGTCCCCTTTTATAAGGGCTATTTTTCACTTGCATTCTCACCTTGCCAAAGGTGAGTTCTGGAAGACAGGGCAGTATAAGCATACCCTGAGGGACAAGACAGCAGTTCTCTAGAGGCTAAGTGCCCCTGCAGTGCCCAAGGAGGCTGAGCGCTGTTCCTGCAAACCCCCGTGGTCAGACCTACTGAGATCTCAGCATTTCTTCATGACCAACCTACCCCAGAATGGCGTGGAGTGCAGCACATTCACTTGTCACAGAGCCACCATTCTGGTTCCAAGGCTGTGTCTTTCCACTGGACTAGTGAGAGGGTTGTCAGGTGTTTTGCCCCTGGGCCTGCTTCCAGCTGCTTATCTGAATCCTTGCTCTGTGATAGCCTACTCTGTGGCTGCAACCCTCACTCTTCATGGTCACTGAGCCCTTGGACAAGTTGTTCCTATGTTCATGGGGATGCATTGCAGAAAGCTGCCAAGGCAGCCTTTTGGCACCTTCAGCTTTAGCCTGTGCTGGGCTTTGCTCTGTCAACTATCATGATGTGGGCATCTGCAAAGCTGCTGCCACACTGTGGAAGCGCTGACCTTTTTGACTTATACTTTGAAGAATTAATGCATGCCTCTTTGCTTTCGATTTGTCATGCCATTCAACTCACAATACGGAGGAAATGACAGATAAATCCATTGGTGGACAGCCTTCTCTTAATCATGAGATTATTTGCAGAATTTAATCTTTGATGAAAAGGTTTGAGAGGAACTATATCCAAGAAACTGTGAGACTGAGGTATGCTGGTGAGTTAATGGGGTTGCCTCCCAGCTTCCGAGATTCACATGTAACTCAACACGATACATGAGCTTTTGCCTTTGAATTTCTCAATCTCTTAAAGAGAATCCAGCTTTATTACTCTTAATACATGATCAGACTTCTTCTGTACTTGCCTTGGGAATAATGGACAAAGAGAAATACTGTGAATTCATGAATACAAACTTTGCAGAAAATGAGACAGTGTTTAATTTTCAAAGACTTCCCTCTCTATTCAGTAGGCAGCAGCTACCGATGGTTACATATACCAGGGGAACTTTAAAATCAGGAAATGCTGATATCTCACATTATGAGTTTCTAAATCCTAGGAAGAAAAGCTTGGAGTGCTTCTGAGTATAGCGAAGTTCCATTTAAGGGCAGAGTCTCCCTTGTAGAAGTATCAAAATATTACAAATAATTCTAAACTGAGACTTCACTCTCAGACGTATTTTACTTGTTCTAAAACGATCTGTCCACAAATGTAAATCTCTAAGTAATAAATTATTATTTTCTCACTATAGGAATCTCTAATGTGGAAATGCATTCTATGAAAAGAAATTTAAAAAAATAAAATGTTGTATAATAATAATAATAATAAAATCATCCCCTTTGGGTCCTGGATCAGGTGCTGTACCTGGCAACTGAAGAGCATTCAGGAATAACTGTGGACTAGAAACTGCAATCCACATCCCTGATACCTATAACAGAGAAAAAAGGCAAGCTGACTTTGTTGCAGGGGCCAACAGGAGTGCTGAGTCTGTCCGTTCCCATGTATGAACGAGTCGCTTACCTCTTGTTCATTCCAATATACCAAGTGTCTAAGACAGTCTCTGGCACAGAAGAAATTAATTTTACTTCAGTCCTCTACTTTTTAGGTTCCCCATATTGGAAACTACTATAGATTTGTAATCCTCTTCTCCTTCCTTAGCCTCTTGTACGTACTGGGAAAGTCATATTTCAGAAGCATATTGGGGTCTTTGAAAGAGGACAATGCTATCTTTTTACTTTTCCTTGATTAATGCCTTATCTTTATTTGGAAAGCCAAAGTGTCTGGAGGCAGTTGGTAGTTGGTGGTGACAGTATGACCAGTGCAGGTAAAAAGAGTCCTAGGTCCAAATTTCCACGGAATAAAATCTGCAAGGACCCTTTCTTCCCCCAACTAATTCATGAGGAAAGGGACTGTGTGGATCCTGGCCATGCTTGTAGCCCAACAGCACATTCTAGGAGAATAGTAAACGTCTTCTGACTAAATTGATGCAAAAAATTCACCTGCTGTAAGTGCTGAGGATGTAGAATAGAGCCATCTACTAGCGCTTTCTGCAATGGTGGAAAAGTTCTGTAGCTGTCTGTCCAGTGTGGGGCTACATACGACTACTGACCATGACACTGTGGTTACTGTGACTAAGACACTGACCTTTCTGAAATCGTTATTTAATGGCAATCAGCTTACATGGAAAGTAAACAGCCAACATGGCCAGTGGCCACCCTAGCGGATTGTACAGGTCCAGACCGACCTACTATTCAGCAGCTAATATTTCTACCTCGCTCTAGCCTTAGATGGCTCCAATTACGATGCAAGCTGGGGCAGCTGGCCTATGGCAGACCCACTCCCCTCTGCATGGGGGTGAAGGGGACTAAGGGTGAGCTCCTCCTTCCCCAGAAGCACTCAAGCCAAGGCAGGCTTTAGCTATACGGGTTTTCTAGAATACCTGTAGATACTTTACATTCTTCGTGTGTCATAGTTAGGAATCAAAACGCTTGAAGGACAAGAATGAGGAAAAAGGAGTCATTTTTGCTAAATTCAGTTACCATGAATAGCTCTTGAAGGTCGGGGTGCCAGCTAAGAGGCAATTCTCAGAGAGTAAAAGAGAGAGGAGGAGAGGGCCGGCACCCTGCAGCAGCAGCAGGAATGAGAGGAACAGGAAAGATGTGGCCAAGTGCCCCACAGGAGCTGCCAAATGATAAATGTTGCAGGCTCGGGAGAGCAAGACCAATTGGAGGCTCTGGGGAGACTCGAGGACCTTTAATAGAGCAAGTGCGTGAGAGGAAATGTTGGTTTTAGCAGGTAGCGATGCACGTAGCACTGGATGTGATATGGCTGAGGTGTTGAAGCAAAGGTGTCTAGCAGGTCGTTAGATATTCTCAACTGCAGTTCAGGGCGGAGGTCAAGAGTTCAGTGGTGTGGCTGCCAAGCTGTTTCAGAATGCAAGTTGTTTATAAGGGAAATACATGTCATCCTCAACTCCTGAGGTTTTGTGCTCACAACACGTGAGTCATGAGACCAGTCAGAGGATTTTTTATTTGTATTTGTCTCATCTATTAATGATAAAAAAAATCATCCCTTCTGCCCTCACACATTTTATCTCATTGAAAGATCTCATTGGAATCCTTCATTCAGCATGTATTTATCAAGCTGCTACTACTTGCCATCACTGTTCTTAGAGGACAGATGTAGCAGTCAGCAAAACAGAGCACATTAAACAGCGGCAAGTGTCATGCAGAGAATCAGAACAGACAGAGTGATGGAGGGAGTGGCGTGGGAGGGGGTCTCTCACACTGGATGGTCCGGGAAAGGCCCACTACAGAGGTAATATCCTAAGGCCTGAATTGCAAGAAGTTCCCATCAATGTGAAGATTAGAGCAGCCATTCCCAGCAGAGGGAACAGTTGGCAGGAAGAGTTTGACATGTCCAAGGATGAGAAAGGCCAACATGCAGGAGGATGGGGGACAGTGGGGGGCGGCCAGAGAAGTTGGAGGGTCCCCAGCATGTCGGGCTTTGAGGCTGGGTCAGTAGTGTTCACCTGATGCCAGGTGTGTGGAAAGCCACTGAAGGGACTTACGTAGGTGATGACACGATCTGATTTCGATTCTTAACAGATCACTGACTGCTGCATAGGAAACAACAGAAAACAGTAAAACCTTTGATTCTGCAGGCACCAGAACCAAACGTCTAGATTACAGCCTTGCCTTGGCTGGGCTGCCCACAGGCAAGGCCACTGCAGGGGCCACCCTCAGCTCTGCCTGTCACTGTCCCTTCTCTGGACCTCTGCCTATAGGGAGGCATCAGGGTGGATTCAGGGTTCTTACATCCCTCCCTCCTGCCACCCCTGATGGAAGGAGGACACACACTGAACGTCACCCAGGGAACGTTTGCAGTGATAATCATCCTTATTCAGTGAGAAACATTCATGAGTTTTTAAAATATATATTTTTATCATTAATTCTAGCTAATAATGATGGGGTTTTTTAACAAGCTTGATTTTTTTAGCGCAGTTTTAGGTTCACAGCAAAATTGTACAGAAGGTACAGAGAGTTCCTATGTACCCACCCCTCCCCCAGTACATGGGCAGCCCTCCCACCATCAACACCCTGTGTCAGAGAGGCACATTTGTTATGATCAGTTCATCTACACTTATACATCACTATCACCCAAAGTAGTTTATGTTAGGGTTCACTCCTGGTGTTAAACATTCTGTGGGTTTGGACAAATATATGACATGAATCCACCATTATAATATCATACAGGATAGTTTCATTGCCCTAAAGATTCTCTGTACTCCACCCATTCATCTCCTTCTTCCACCTAACTCCTGGCAACCACTGACCTTTTTACTGTCTCCAGTTTTTCTTTTCCAGAACGCCATGTTAATGGGAACCATACAAGTATGTCACCTTTTCGGATTGGCTTCTTTTACTTACTGATAGGCATTTAAGGTTCCTCCATGTCTTTTCATGGCTTGCTAGCCATTTCTTCTGAGTGTTAAATATTACTATCGTCTGGATGTGTCACAGTTTATTTACCCATTCACCTGCTGAAGAACATCTTGGTTGCTTCCAGGTTGGGCATTTATGAATAAAGCTGCCGTGAACATCTGTGTGCAGATCTTTGTGTGGCCGTAAGTTTCAGCTCAAGGTACATACTGAGAAGCATGATTGCTAGATCATATGGCAGGAATATGTTTCGTCTTGTAAGAAGCTGCCCAAACTGTCTTCCAGAGTGGCTGTACCATTTTTCATTCCCTTCGGCAATAAGGGTTCCTGATGCTCCATATCATTGCCAGCATTTGGTGTTATGTGTTCAGGGTTTGGCCTATTCTAATAGGTGTGTGGCTTTCATTTGAAGTTCCCTAAACCTATGATGTAGAACATATTTTCATATGCTTATTTCCCATCCTTATATCTTCTTCATTGAAGTATCTCTTTAGGTCTTTTGCCCATTTTTTAATTGGGTTGCTCATTTTCTTATTGTTGAGGTTTAAGAGTTCTTTGTATATTATGGATAACATTCCTTTATCAGACGTGTCTTTCGCAAATATTTTCTCCCGGTCTGGGGCCTGTCTTCTCCTTCCTTAACAATGTCTTCCACAGAGGGGCTTTATTTTTTTCATGTGAGGGATTTTTTTTTTGACCCTAAAAATCAGACCTTTACATGTTTAATTTTTAAAATAAGAAATGCACATTAGAAACGGGCCCCATCCCCCAGCCTGACCCTGCCCCACTTTGCCCATAGTACTGACCCCTGCCCTGTCCCTGGCCCTATAGTATATTAACACTTGATCATTTTTTCAAAAACTGAAAGTTCAGTGGCTAGTGTCTTTGAAAAGTCAGAAAATTTCCACAGCATCAAAATAGCTACATGAAAATAGCCTCAGTTTCTAAATGGCCTCATCAAAACAATCACATCAAAAGGTCAGGCCCTGCAATGGAGACCCACAGGAAAGCCTCAGGCCTCGGGCTGGTGCTGGCCATAGTTAATGATAATGTTTTGTGTATCCTAAAATTGCTGAAATAATAGATTTTTCAACATTCTCACCACACACACAAAAAGGTAGGTGAGGTGAGGGATGTATTAACTAGTTTAATTTAATCCTTCCACAATGTAGACATAGATCAAAACATCACATTGTACCCCATAAATATATACGATTATTATTTGTCAGCTAAAAACTAATAAATAGGTTCGATGCTGTGGCTCATGCCTGTAATCCCAGCACTTTGGGAGGACAAGGCGGGTGGATCATTTGAAGTCAAGAGTTCGAGAGACCAGCCTGGCCAACATGGTGAAACCCCATCTCCACTAAAAAATACAAAAATTAGCCAGGCATGGTGGTAGGCGCCTGTAATTCCAGCTGCTTGGGAGCCAGAAGAATCACTTGAACTGGGAGGCAGAGGTTGCAGTAAACCGAGATCAAGCCACTGCACTCCAGCCTGGGTAACAGAGCTAGACTCAGTCTCAAAACAAACAAGCAAACAAAAAAAAACTAATAAATAAAATAAAGCATGCTTTAAAAAAGACCCCATCACAGGATTCAGATTACTCATGGAGTTTCATCTTAGAAATAACCGCCCAATTTTCAGTATTAACCATGTTTGGAAAAAAAAATTACCAAAAAGAAACACCAAAACAATGCCTAGCAGCCCTCCCAGAGTTCTGTGGGCAGGTGTCCAGCAAAAGGAGGTACTTATGGCCAGGCGCAGTGGCTCACACCTGTAATCCCAGCATTTTGGGGGGCCAAGGTGGGTGGTTCACCTGAGGTCAGGAGTTCAAGACCAGCCTGACCAACATGGTGAAATCCCATCTCTACTAAAAATACAAAAATTAGCCAGGCATGGTGGCGTGCATCTGTAGTCCCAGCTACTTGGGAGGTTGAGGCAGAATTGCTTGAACCCAGGAGGCGGAGGTTGCAGTGAGCCGAGATTGTGCCATTGCACTCCAGCCTGCACAACAACAGCATAACGCCATATCAAATAAAAAAAAAAAAAAAAAAAAAGGAGGTGCTTTGTGAAAAAGGTGAAGCAGCACTCACAGGTTCTAAGAAGCCCTACTGGAAAGAGATCTGCTTAGTATCTTTTAAACTTGGAGTTTATTTTTCAATAGTTTCAAATATTTTATTCGCTATATCTTGGGCTGCAGGAGTTGGGATCCCCTTCTACTTTTCTCTTCCTCTGATACGCATTGAGGAAGCGTTTTCTTGCTGTATATTTGAGATGACCTAAGAGAGAAACAGCTGTTGTCTCGGCTTCCATCTCTGCTGTCTTGTGACCAGGGGATTTTGAAGAGAGCCCGGAGGAAGGCTGGGGAATAGTTACCCTTCCATTCCCTAGTCCTGTGACTACCCCAGGAGAATCCAACCTTCCCTTCTGCCTCAAAGATTTAGCTCATTTTTCTTTTCATTTTAAGGTTTCTACCATCTACCCAATTTCCTGAATTTTTTCCCAGCCCCCTCCCCGACCCAGGAACAGGCATGGATGAACCAAGCCAGGATCACAGGGTTTGGTGTTAACACTGTGCTTTACTAGGTGACCCTGGGCAAGACACTTTCCTTATCTATAAAATAGTATCATACTACCTCCTTCAAGGGATTGCTGTGAGAGGAAAAAGAACTAATACAAGAAAGAGTCAAGCCACTGCCTGGTACATAGTAATGCTTACTAGGCGTACTTTCTACTTCTACACACTAGGCGTACTGTGTGTTGTCAGGGTATCATGATTACATCTGGGGTCTATCCAGTTCTGCACTTGCTTGCAGGGCCGTCTCTGTCTCAGAGCCTCAGGTTTCTCTTTTGTAAAACAGGAACACTAATAACTAGGGTCACTGTCATCTGTGAGTTTGGCACTCATATGGTGCCAAAGCAACAACGCTCGTCCTTTTTTCATTAAAAGATTTCATTTCTAAACACTACATAGAAATCCAATAAATGACCAATGCAGGAACATCAGTCAAATCCAACCAAATGAAAGGTGTGTCTCACCAAATTACCCTGGGTTCCTCGTTCTCACAACCCTCTTTCTTAAACGTCCCAAAGCCTTTGAGCTGTCCTGTGTCCCAGAGCATCAAGAGCCTGAGGCTTCATTTGACTATGATTCCCACCCTCATCCAAGAAAGGGAAAGCAAATGAATGGTCTGAGCACCGTTTGTGCCAAGAGCTTTACGAACTTCATCTTATTCGAATCCCATAATAAGCTGATAAGAGAGTTTGCATTCTTCTTAGAAAAGGAAGCTGAGTCTTTGAGCAGCTAACTGAACATCCTAAGATCACACAGTAGTAGTAGCTGGGATTCAGCTAATTTCAAAGGCCGTAATTCCCCCCTCCTTCCTTTCTGTAAGTCACATCTTCTAAGGAGACACTTTGTTCCACAAATTTAAAAATTTACACGAGGGCATTTCTTCACCCAGAGAATCAAAAAGTAAAAGAATAAAAAGCCTTCCGCTCTGGGTCAAACTAAAAACAACAAATAAAATTGGTACGATATTTCACAATTTGCAAAATAATTTTACATTTAATCTTCACAACCACCATGGAGATGAATATTGTTTTTGTTTTTGCTTTTGTTTCCTTGTTGTTGTTGTTGTTCTAGGTTTTATAGAGACAGAGTCTCCCATTGTTGCCCAGCCTGGTCTTGTATTCTTGAGCTGAAACAATCCTCCCGTCTTGGCCTCCCAAAGTGCTAGGATTATAGGTGTGTGCCACTGCACCTGGACAGACATTATTTTTGTATTTATGTATTTATGTTTTATAGATAATGAAACTGAGGCTCAGAGAGATCAAGGGATTTGTCCAAGGTCACATAGCTAATAAATGCTGCAGCCAGGATTTGAATCCAGAACTACTTCAAAATTCTGCTTTTCTTCCATTACCGCAGTTGTTAGATACTCCCCAGATACACAGCAACATACTAAGCATTTGCAAATGGTATGTTAATTCATTTATTCATTTACCCCAAACTGATTTGGCACCTACTAGAGTCAGACACTATTCTAAGTACTAAGACTACAGTAATGAACCAAACAGACAAGGGGCATACTCTGATAGAGCTCATAGAGCTCACATTCAAAGGGAGAGGGAGAGAAAAAGTAAACAAATAAAGAAGCTAATGTTAAACAGTGATAAGGGCTCTAAAAGAAATAAATAGGATGTATCAGTAAGCTATTGCTGCGTAACAAACTGCTCCAAAATGTAATGGCTTAAACAACAATTATTTATTTAGCTCATGATTCTACAAGTTGTACTTTAACTTGTAGGCTGGGAAGTTCTTCAACTAATCTTAGCTGACCTCAGCTGGGCCTGCTAGTGCAGGTGTTTGTAGCTAGCTAGAAAGTTAACTCATGGTTAGCTGTACAGGATGGTGTTGGCACTGGTCCATGTGTTTCCCATTCCTCAGCTGGCTAGTCTGGGTTTGGACACACGGTGATGATGATAACGTTCTAGAGAGAGAAGAACACAATGACTCTCAAGGTCTAGGCTCAGAACTGGCACACCATTACTTTGTGGCATACTATTGGTCAAAGCAAGTCAGCAAGTCAGCAAGTCAGCCCAGATTCTATGGGAAGAACTGCAAAGTCCATTTCAAAGGATACAGGGAGACTATTATTTGGAGACATCAATGAAATTAATGTACCTAACAGGGTGATGTGATAGAGGATGGCTGAGTGGTGGGAAGGGAAGGGAATAGAGCTACTTCAGATGGGGGAAGGCCTCTCTGAGGAGGTGACATTTATTCTCAGAGCTGAAGCATGTGAAGGAAGAGCCATTCAAAGCCATAGTAAAGAGCATCCCCTAAGAAGAAGTTATTCTAAAGGATACACTCCCCATAGCAAAATGTCTGTATCCTGCACACAGACCTGTTGCATGGTCATATATTAAATAAAGGGCTTAGCACCAGGTACACAGGAGAGCAACATAGTATAAAATCAAAATGCTCATCACTTCACCTCCCCAGAACCCCAAATGGCCACTGAAAGCATGCAGATTTTTTCAGTGGCTGTCATTTTCATGAAATAGTTTTGGACCCTTAGAGAAATATGCCTCCTAAAATAGAGATATAGAAAGAGGAGGACACAAAGGAAGCAGGGCAAAGCGAATATTAATGAAGGATGAAGATGGAAGAGATTAATAGCAAGAAAGGAGGTAGAGATGGAGAGACAAGCAGAAACATCTTTGACATGTGGTAAACTCTTTGTAAGTACTTGTAGAATTAGCAGATGAGGCCACCATGTGTGTGTGTGTGTGTGTGTGTGTGTGCGCGCATGTACATGTGCAATGGAAGAATAAATGAGATAAAGCGAAGCAAAGGGAGGCATCACTACTGATGGTGGTAGGGAAGCGAACTAACTACAAAGGTTATCTTACAGTTAGAACAATGTTAACACTTCAACAGGTGGCACATAAGCCAGTGGGGGAAGATTATAGGAGGGAGGGGATGGTATCCTAGGAGGAGTGAACAGCTTGTGGAATTCTTAGAGGCAGGAAGAGGTTTTGTTTTGGTTTGATTTGGTTTGGTTTGGTTTGGTTTGGTTTGAATTTGGGGAAGGAGGGAGGTCTTCCAGAGAAAAGAGGACTTCATAGATGATCTGTTATGGTGAGCTTTATTGAGGAGTGAGGGGAAACAGGATTGTTATGAACCAGACATTGTAAGAAGAAAAGAAAGACAATTAGAAACTCCAGGAAAAACAAAAGACTGTATGAGAAATAAATTATAACAGCTCATTGCTTTACTATGCAGTGAACAATTTTACAGTCACTATACTATAACACTGTTTATTAATATTGATAAAATATTTTAAAAACTGTAAAGATTGGAAGGCAAGTAAGGCTGTTTTAGAAACAAAATCTTCATAAGTTATTGCAGGAAATAAATGAAGAATATCTAACAGTGATTACCAAAACACACAGCTAAAAGAATGATTTAAAACTTTCCAATACAATGCATGGCCCATAGACCAACACTAGCATCACCTAGGAGCTCGTTAGAAATGCAGAATTTCAGGCCCTGTCCTAGGCCCACTGAATCAAATCTGCCATTAACAAACCCCCCGGTTTGTGTACTCAGTAAAGTTTGAGAAGCTTAAAAAATTGGTTTGGGGAATAGGACTAGCAGTGGGGAAAGTAGAACAAGGAACAAGTTTGTCTTAAGTCTTCAAAATATTATTTTATCTTTGTTTAGCCATGTTCATGGTATTTATTAGTTTGATTTTACAAGTTCCTTAATAATTTAAAAAAATAAGTACCTGGGTAGAATTTGCTCTTTTTCTCACTGATACTTATTCTCCATCACAGCTTACACTTATCTTGGCCCTGGCCCTCCGTTTGGATTAGAATACTGTTTCTAGACATCACAGCCCTACTTCAGCCTCACTTGCCTTTAGAAGCACCTCAGGCAAACATTGTTCCTTATCTGCTGCCATCTGCAAACTTTGCCATAAAAGCATTTCTCAATTCCTCTGATTCCCTGGAATCCCCTCCCCCATCAGCCTGAGAAGAGACCACAGCCATGAACTATCCACAAAAGGTCACAGCATCTGTTGCCTCCTCAGTTAAAAGTTTCTCTAGCTAGGCATTGTGGTTACAGAACCATCTGTAGCCCAGTGGTTCTCAAAGTGTGTGCCCTAGACCAGCAGCATCAGTATTACCTGGAAATTTGTTGGAGCAGTGGGGTGCCTCAGACCTACGAATGAGAAACCTTTCAGATTGGGGCCCAGTAATCTCCACTTCAACAGGCCCTCCAGGAAGTTCTCATGCTTTGTTCTAGAACCCATCCCCTGTTCTATTCCTGGACTAGTTTGTTGCATATCTTACTGGGCTCATAAATTAGCATCTCCTCAGTGAGAGTTTCAGCTTACTAGCCACATTCACGAAGAGTGGAAACACAACCTACCCCACAGATGTTTTCTAAAATTGTCTTGACCTCTCCCTTGCCAATCCTTCAAAACACTATTTAAACAGAAGCTTAAATGGGTGTGCCACATACCCTGAGCTCTCTGATCGACACCACAGCCCAGCTTTAGGGTTCATATTTGTATTTGCTCCATAGCCTCCTCCACACGCATCAGAACTAACTCCAGAGAAGATGGAGCTCCTTCCTTTGTGGCCCCTCTGCACCTCTCATTCTTACACCTCATTCTCTCAAGCCCCCAGACTTCAGCTTTCCCCCAAGAGATGCACTGTGGTGATAAATTCTGCTGCGGTTGAGGGTGATTTGATGAGCCTAGGCCTGCCATTCCTTGCTGCCACCTGGCTGCTCCCCGGTCTCAGTCAGTACTAGTAAGTGATGAGCCCCTCAGATAACCCCAGGTGAGGGCCACAGGCTGACGTCACTTCCTTAGATGAGCAACTGACAAACACCAGCCAAATCCCAAGATCTTGCTACAGAAAGGATTTCTGCAGGAAACAGTTGGCCCTGGGAAGCAAACAAAGCCCTCTGCAGAACATGGAAGCCAGATTTCAGATGTTGGTTGCAAGTCGCTTTTCTTATTGTAAAGCATCTGGTAGAACTGCCTTTCTTTTCTTTGTCTTTCATCTTTGCCTTTGCAATCTTTGGGGGCTTCACTCCATTTGCTAAAGGTGTGTGGGTGTTAGCGTCACTCTACGGAAAAAAAACATGCACATACACACACCACAGCCTTTTTTCTCTATTTCTATGCAAGGCATTGCTTTTATGACTTTCTGAAATAAAGAAAAATGTCTAGTATATCACCACTTGCTTTTTGCAATTCTCTTAAAAAAGAAGTTCTTCTCCTTCAAAACAAAAATAAAAAGATAGCTCACATTTTTCAAATGCACAAAAGTTTTTTTCCCAGATGAGGGGAAAAAAACACATGAAAAGGTGCTCTATCTAGCTAGTAGTAGAGAAATGCATGTTAAATAAAAACAACATTTTCACCCTTCAAATAGGCAAGCCATTATTAGTTTAATATCAAGCACTGGGGTTGGGAATCATGGTCTCTCACCCATTCCCAAGGACACAAAAATGGGTTCAACCACACTGGAAATTGATGATAGCGGTATCTGCTAAGATGTAAAGTTTGCATTGCTGGTATCAAAGCAACTCCATTCTGGCATCCCCTCTGGAGAAATTCGATGCATTTCTTCAAGGAGGCATGGTAACAAAGATCATGGCTGCCTTGCTTATGTGGGTGAAGATAAAATATCACCTACATGTTCATCAAGGAGATGGTGATTACATGAAGGATGGTACTTTCATTCTATGGAATACTACGTAGCCATTTAAAAGAATTAATCTGGATCTACATGTATTAACATGGAAAGATCCCCAGGGTATGTTTCTGAACAAACAAAGCAACTTGTATAATAGATGGTATGTTCAATATAATGGCATTTCTGATAGAAACAAAACACCCAGACATTATCCGTTTGTCTAGGAACATATACATGTTTATAAGTGCAGAGAAAGGCTTTGGAAGGATTAATACCCACATAGCCACAATGCTTAGCTCCTGGAAGAAGTCAGGGGGTGGTGAAAGGTGGTGAAGAAGACATTTAGTTTGTCTGTAACCAATGAATGCTTTACTATGATAGTGTTTTCAAGAATAAATTGCTTAATTATGTAATTAACATTAAATATTTTAGGATTCCTGTAAGTATTTCTATCTGCTGAATAACATCGGAAAATGTGTCACTTGTCTTAAATGTTAAGTAGGCTTTGTATTTGTACAAATATACAATTACTTCTCTTTACAAAGTTATTATAAAATCATTCCATTTGTCAAAAGCACTCGTTGTTCATCTGATCGTTAAAAACAAAGATAGTTTCTCTGTATTCAACCACAAACACACACGCACATGTGTGCACACACACAGAGACATCATAACTCACCCTGGGGACAGCAATTTCCACCCTATGCCACACTGTGCTACCACCTCAGGATGTCTGAACCACATGCAAGCAGGCCTTTCTGATTAGCTGATAACTTAGTTTCCAGGCTTCTGTGCCATCTGATTGTCAACTCATAATTCTAGAGCGGGTAAAAGCAAGAGACAGCTGACTTGGTGGTGATGCCTGGGTCTGTGGGTGTAGCCTGACAGCCAGGCACCTGGCTTCCTGACCCCAAACCACATCGCTTTCTGCGTGCCCTCATGAGCACCCTTGTAACATGCTACTCCGCCCCTCCTGCCAGGCTGGGCTTGACAGTGAGCACTGGAGAGACAATGGGGTGCCTGGAAGGTTGCTGGTCTGCAGAAATCATTTCAAGAAACATCGTCATTACAACTTTCTAGTTTATACCCCTCGTTTAATGAGGAAGTGTTGTATGACAAAAAGACATGGAGAATTGGCGGAAAATGCAAAAGCAGATGTCATGGGAACTCAAGTACTTTTGTTGACATCACCACTCTCTCTCCCTCCATGGGCAGACCCACTGGAGGAGCCAAATTACAATCCTGAAGGAAACAGTTTTAAACCAGAGGATAAATAATGACATCATCTTTCATCTTGGGTGTCATCTTGGATGTCCCTGATTTGGGGGTGACCTTTTCTCTCTGGACCAGACATACCTGAATTTCTTTTCATTTCAATAAGAAAATGGGGATCTTAGGGCTCAAGAAAAACAGAGACGAATTACTCCCTACCAAGGCCATGCCCAAGCATACTTATGCTCCTTCTTATGCTGTGTCCTATCCCAGGCTAGGGAAGGCAGAACTCGGGGGCCCAGGGTAATATCCAACCACTAATTCATTAAAACGTTGACCATGTTTTCTAAAGGAAATATAAAAGGGCAAGCAAGCATGGCTTTAAGCAAGCATGACTGGAAGGCATGGCATCTTCTTTTTCCTGCTTCTAGGAAGGTCTTCATGAAATGAACAGTAAAAATGGATTGCAGCTGGGCGCGGTGGCTCACGCCTGTAATCCCAGCACTTTGGGAGGCCAAGGCAGGCGGATCACGAGGTCAAGAGATCGAGACCATCCTGGCAAACATGGTGAAACCCAATTTCTACTAAAAATACAAAAATTAGCCAGGTGTGATGGCACGTGCCTGTAGTCCCAGCTACTCGGGAGGCTGAGGCAGGAGAATTGCTTGAACCCAGGAGGTAGAGGTTGCATTGAGCTGAGATTGCAACACTGCACTCCAGCCTGGCAGCAGAGTGAGACTCTGTCTCAAAAAAAAAAAAAAAAGGGTTACATTTCTGCCTAGTCTAGCATCCCAAGGGTTTCCCATGACAAACATACAGCATCAGTAAGCTCGGATGCCTGTGGACCCCTCACACAGCAGGACTGACCTTCCCAATGGCCTTTAACCATGGTCCCCCATCCCCAAGCAATGCCAGTGGTGATCTTCATAAGCTCATGCTCTGGCCATCCCTTCCTGCCTATACACACGCACTGTCTTTAGCTCCTCAGTCAGTGTCACACAAGACCTGCTAGACTGAGGGATGCTCTGCCTTCTTAGCAACTCTGTGTACCTCTGCTGTGGTCGTCATGTGTGCATTTGATGGCTGACTTGGTGAGAATGCTCTTCAAAGTGGTGATCTTATTAAAATACAGATTCTGAGTCAGAAGGTCTGGGGTGAGCCTGAGAGTCTGCATGGCTAACAAGTTTTCAGTCAATACCCATGTTGCTGGGCCAGGACCACACTTTGATGTCAGGGGAGAGTCTTATATCCACACTTGGGAGGTGTGGGGAGAAGGCCTGCCCCATGGTAGCCTTCTGAACAGAGAAGGACCATAAGGGCTTGATGAGACAATGTACCAGAGAGCCTTATAAAGTGTGATGTGTGGGGAAAATATCGACTGTTATGACTTTCTATCATGTAAATGATATACTTGCTTTGGAATCAGAAAGAGCTGGATTTACCCCCTACTTTACTAACTGAGAATTTGAGCAAGTCACTCAATCTTGTTAACCCTCACTTTTATTAGCTATAAAATGAGAGGCTATTACTTAAAGCTGTATTTGCAGATGCTCACTCAATACATATTTACATATTCATTTTCCTCTTTGTTGACCTAAATGAAAAAACTTTACATATGTGTATGTGAGCAACTTGCTGAACATTTCTGCTAAATGCTGAGAATCTAGAACCAGAACTTGGCTAAAATTCCACTCTAAAACTATTTAATCAAACAGCTTTGTTAAGAGTCACCTGGTAAACTTCTCAGGGAACCCAGAATGATTTATGGTTTGTTACCACAACTCTATGAAACGAGTGGTTTCAATCAAGTTTCAGTTGCACAAGTTCAGTAGAAAGCTGGGGAAAATCCACTTGAAAGAAAATTGCTGCCCTTGAACCCTTCTCATCACCAGAGCTATCCAGAGACAGAACGTGGAACCCATTCCAATGGGGCTGACATTTATCTTTGGCTAATATAAGTTTTCTTTGTTGTTGCCATTGTTTTGAGACAGGGTCTTGCTCTGTCATCCAGGCTAGAGTGCAGTGGTGCAATCACGGCTCACTGCAGCCTTGACCTCCCGGGCTCAAGTGATCCTCCCACATCAACCTCTCGAATAGCTGGGACTATAGGCATGCACCACCGTGCCTGGCTAATTTTTTGACATTTTGTAGAGATGAGGGCTCACTATGTTGCCCAGACTGGTCTTGAATTCCTGGGCTCAAGGAATCCTCTCACTTTCTCCTCCCAAAGTGCTGGGATTACAGGCATGAGCCACGGTGCCCAGCCTAAGATGAGTTTTCTAAAGAAGTTCTAAATAGTAACAATATAAACTTCCAGTCTTGCCATTTAATTCCAACTCACCCCAAAGATTCTTCAAGCAAGGTTGATGGATGTGTTCAGACTAGCAGGTGCAAGAAAAAAAACTTGAATCGGGAATTTGGCAGGAGCCAAGGACAGTTCTGGCACAAGAATGGCCCAGAAGGGCACATCATTACAAGTTTATTCTCTGCCCAGCATTGTCATAAGCAGTTTTTACACCATATTTTAAAATTTTAACAACACCTTGAGAGGAAGATATTATTATTACTCCTATTTTACCAAAGGGGAAACTAAAGCAAAGAGAAGGCAATTAACAAATAAATTTAAAAGATAAAAACTGTAACTATCTTTTGGGTTTTTTTGAGATTGAGTCTTGCTCTGTCACCCAGGCTGGAGTGCAGTGGAGCAATCTCAGCTCACTGCAACCTCCGCCTTCCAGGTTCAAGTGATTCTCCTGCCTCAGCCTTCTGAGTAGCTGGGATTACAGGCATGTACCACTACACCCAGCTAATTTTTGTATTTTTAGTAAAGATGGGGTTTTTCCATGTTGGCCAGGCTATTCTCAAACTCCTGAACTCAAGTGATCTGCCCGCCTTAGCCTCCCAAATGCTGGAATTACAGGTGAGAGCCACTTCACCCAGCTGCAGCTATCTTGTTTTTAGCTGCACAATGTAAAACCAAATTTTTTTGTTTTTGTTTTTGTTTTTTCTTTTAATAAGATGGAGTCTAGCTCTGTTAGCCCAGGCTGGAGTGCAGTGGTACAATCTCAGCTCACTGCAACCTCTGCCTCCCGGGTCCCGGTTCAAGCAATTCTCCTACCTCAGCCTCCCAAGTAGCTGGGATTACAGGTACCCACCACCATGCCCAGCCAATTTTTGTATTTTTTAGTACAGACGGGGTTTCACCATGTTGGCCAGTCTGGTCTTCAACTCTTGACCTTGTGATCCGCCTGCCTCAGCCTCCCAAAGTGCTGGGATTATAGGCGTGAGCCACCTCGACCGGCCAACCAAATTGTTAACCTACTTAATTGGATCCATTAATTGTTGTGGAATAGGCCCCACGGTGAATACAAGTCTTCTGTGGTATACACAGAGCTGAATATTACAGCATTATTGGTTATATTGAAAGACTCTAAACAACTCAAGTCTAAAACCAATTACTGTAGATCCAGACAGTGGAAGGGTATGAAGCCACTGGTATATTTTCAAAGAACTTTTGGTGACATGAAAAAGCCCTCATAATATATGAAATGAAGAGGGTAGGGTATTTTACACATTCGTTTATTTATCCAAACTTAGTTATCCCACATTTGCTTTTCCAGCCATAGTTCTGTGAATACAGCTGTTGAATCAGGCAGGCTTGCCCTTGTAGAGCTGACACCATGGTGGACATGAAACTTCCCTGGGAAAAGAAGCCCCAAAATGTTAACGGTTTCCTTTTCAAAAGAGTCGGGGATTTTAATTTTTTCATCTTCATTTTTACATTATTTCAAAATATTCTATATTAAGCATGTATTACTTTTTTATAGATTCACTGAGTTATGATTTAGCACATGATAAACTACACATGTTTAAAGTATGCAATTGGATAAATCTTGCTGAGTACACACTGGAGAAATCATTACCACAATGAAGGCGGTGAACATATCCATCACCCCAAAAGTGTCCTTGAACCCATTGTTATTCCTTCCTCTTACCTCCCCCTCTCCTCACCACATTCAACCACTGATCTGCTTTCTGTCACTCTAGTTTAGTTTGCATTTCTAGAATTTTATTTCTAGAATTGAAATACATAACACTCTTTTGTCTGGCTTCTTTCACTCAGCATCATTTTGAGATGTATTCACGTTGTTGTGTTTACCAATACTTGTTCCCTATTACTGTGGAATAGTATTCAATTATATGGCCTATACCAGTTTGTTTTCCATTCATTGGTTTGTAGACATTTTGGTTGCCTCTGATTTTTGGTTATTACAGACAATGCTGTTATAAATGCTCAAGTATTTGCATGAACATATATTTTTTTCTTTCTTGGGTAAACACCTAGGAGTGAAATGGCTGGGTCATATGATAACTCTATGTTTAACTTTTTGAGGAACTGTCAAACTGTTTTCAAATGACTGTATGCATTTCTACCAAGAGTGTATGAGTTCATCATTCCCTCTCTTTTAAAATTACATAAGAAATAAATGAATACCTCCTGTTGTAAAAAGAAAATCCAAACACTTCAGAAATATATAGAGTAAGAAAAGTGAACATTGCCTTTTATTCCATCCCTTTCCTAGTTCCTCATACGTATTTATCACTAAAAGTTTGGTGTGTGTTCATCTTTTCTTTGCTAGAGTGTGTGCATGTGTGTGTACATGCACGTGTTTGCATGTGGAACCATGTATGTGTGTATGAGATTCTGTGAGCTCTGTTGTTATAACTCTAGCTTCATTCACTGAATAATGAAGCTTGAAGGTCATTCCTCATCAGTACATGTAGACCTCAGTCTTCTGAATTGTTGCTGAGTGTTCTACTTCAATAAGCAGGGGGAGAGGTGTTTTTCAATGTGGTTAGAATTCTATTTACCCTTCCTATGAAAGAGGCAGGTCTCTTCAACATTTTCTATTCATGTGACCATTGGAGAAGCTCCTTCTTCTCTGCAGGAAAGGCTGCCTGTTGGGAAGGATTGCATTTCTTTTGGTGGATCTGGATCTCCTGGGAGCTTCACAGGCATGGTCACCTTTCTGGAGAGTGAAAGAATGGTCAGAGGAAATGTAATGGATGGCCACAAGGTGTGACAGCTCTGCTGTCACATTAGGTTTATGTTTGCCTCACATTCCTCAGAGCAGAATTGCCTTTCCAGGCCCACCATTTGTTCTTGTACTTGGTGGTGAGGAAGCTCACTTTAAGTGTAGTCATTCTGAGAAGGGCAAAAGGGCTTCAACTCTTCAACTTTCAGCTTTGGAAATGAGTAAAATTGTGAGTCTCTTTTTAACATACCAGAAAATTTACCACATTGGCTGAATGTGGTGAGAAAACCTACTCCCTTGTTTAAAACAGACAATAATGAAACCCATACTTGGTCAGCTAAACAGATTTTTACTGTCTCCCCATGTCTGTTTTTTTCTCTCTTATATTTTCTTTTAATAATTAATGATACTAGGACTACATTAAATGGTACCTCTTTATCCCTCTCTCAGCAATAACCTGGGAGCTAAATCATTTGCACTTATTAATACATAAAATTAGGACTATATAATAATAAAGTTGAATATCCTGCACTGAACATTGCCATAAACTTGTTTTCATGTCATTAAATATTAACCAAATATTAAATCCACATCTTAATTATTGACTTCATAATATTTGAGATATGGACATACCATAATTTATAACAGTTGCCCTGTGGTTGAAAGATTTTTACTAGTCAGTGAAGATTTTGAGTAGCAATAAGTGAAGAAAAGTTTTAAAAATTATTCATTATGACAAGTGGAAATTAGGTCCTGGTAGCAATATTAAAGTTGAATCATGTATCTCATCTTAAAATTTTGTTATCTTCCTATGATAATGCCTTCCTCATTATTTTGAACTAAATAGGCTACTCTTTTTTAACTCTTTACTCTCAGGCTTTAATCATTAGAAAATGTTTCACAAAACTTTTACTCTGTAATTTTATAGTAAGTTGTAATTACACATTACCTGCTAGTCTCTGAAAAGTGTGTTGGTTAAATGTCTACTTTGTTCAACCTTTCCACAGGGGGCCTGAACATCACAATCTGTCTCATACATAATGTCCAGCGGTGTATTCTGTTAGAGATATCATGCACGACATTGCCCACAGAACTATCTCAAAATGCATTTCTTTAAAAAAGGACAATTTCCTGCCTAACCAAAAATAACTCTTATACCTAAAATTAATAATGATTCTTTAGTATCATTTAATAGCCATTTATTATTCAAATTCACCAAATGTTTCCCTAAATGTCCTTCCCAGCTTCTTTGTCCAAACCAGGAACCAATCCTTGACCATACGTTGCACCTGGCTGTTATGTCCTCTCTCCATCTTTTAATCCAGCCACCAGTGTCTTCATGGGTAGCTTCTTTTTGCAGCCGCTTGACCAGTGGCCTATAGAGACCCCACCTTGTTTGCCAGTGGTGTCATTTAGCTTGTTCTTCTCTCCCTTGTATTTCCCGGAAGTTACATCTACATGTTGATTAGACCCAAGTTAAACATCTTTGGCTAGACTGCATCACAGGTGATGCTGTGACATCAGAATTCACGATCCCAGGAGATATGGAATAACTGGTTGTCTCACTATTCCTGATGCCAGGATCAACCTTTAGATGAGTCTCATAATACTATTCTCACCAGATGCCAAAGCAGCCAGAACTGAGTTTGATTGTGCAATTCTGTTTTTCTCCTGAAGACCAGAATCACATCAGCATATTGTTACTTTGGCACCATCAACCACTCCCCTAATGTCCCCAAGCACATGTTAATAGTCCTCGCCTGGATCTACGTTCTCATTAGGAATTGCAAGATTATGATTTTCTATCATCCCTCTACATTTAGCTGGCATTCTTCAAGCTCTATGTTGTCAACTAGAGCTATTTGCTTATCTTGAAATATAGTTCCTACCTGAAGGACATTAGATGCACGTTTCTTTCACTTGCATAATGTTGAAATAAGACATTGGTACGAGCTGCCTCGAATGAGTTTCTTCTGGCATTCTTCTTTTTAAGGATCATTATGGACTCATTATTGACTCATGAATATACATTCAATGGGTGTGTTTTTATTGAAATATTCTTGGGTCTCCTAATACTATTCTCACCAGAAGCCAAAGTAGCCAGAACTGAGTTTGATTTAAAACAGTTCCAAAACAAGAGTAGCTCCAAAGATGACATTCTGGAAAGAGCAAAGGCAAGATAATCTAATAAATTACTGTCATTATTATTTATATCTGTGCTCCCTCCACATCTTCAAGACATGGGAGAATTCCAGAAGTGTGTCTGAGGGAAGGCAGCGAGCCGTGTGAGTTCCCTGTGCTGGTTGTTAGTGATGTTTCAGCTGCAGCTGGCATAAACTCAGATCCAATGTCAAAAGCTAGTTGATCGGCCCATACTTTAAGATGCTTCCAAGACTCCAAAGCCATTACTTATTTTTTCTTACTTGCAGCAAGTAAGCTTTCTTTCTTTCCCACAAAACAGACTGTCGAACCAGGAGGTTTCCTCAGTAAGTCATTGTTTCCCTGAGAGGGCTGGTGGAAGAAGTGCTGAAGAGAATGGTGTTGTTGTAAAAATCACTCCTGAGGAGGATGAATGAAGGAAATCCCATCTCCTCCACACCCTGCATGGTCCTGCAGGTTGCACTTTGGTTTTGTCCTGTGTTATTCTTGGTCACTTCCCTGGGAAGCAGATCTGTTTGAAGGGAAGTCACTGCATCCCTTACCAGGTGCATGGCCAAGGTTTGTTCCCCTCCAGTGGAGGCTGAAGGGTTTTTGTAGGCTGGTCTGTCCGTTGCTGGCTGATACAGATGGAGGATGCAGAGGCTACAATTAATTTGTAAGTTTCTTCAAAGGAAGAGCAAAATACATGGAACCAATTCACGTAACTTTAAGATTCAATTTACCTCCCAAGAGCAGAGACTATGTCTGTTTTCCTCATCATTGTGATGCCAGAGCATAAGATGGTGCCTGACATACGTATCAGGTGCTCAATACAGATAAATGAGCTGGATTTCCAAAAGTCCATAGCTGGTCATATACGATTTTTATTTTCTCAGGAAAAATAAGCTTCGTTAAGAATGACAAAGATGAAGACCACCAGGTGGGGAATAAAATACTTTGACAACAACTCGGCACCTTAGGCAAGCCACTTTTTTGGATCTTGGTTTTCCACAGGACACATTCATAATAAATGATATAAATGTCCCTTATAGCTTTTGGCTTCTATAAATAGATTTCATTTTTAGGCAAGGGGTAAGTTCTTTTTATTTATTTACATTTATTTATTTATTTATTTATTTTGAGATGGAGTCTTGCTCTGTCACCCAGGCTGGAGTGCAGTGGTACGATCTCGGCTCAGTGCAACCTCCGCTTCCCGGGTTCAAGCAATTCTCCTGCTTCAGCCTCTCAAGTAGCTGCGACTACAGGTGCACGACGCCAGCCCAGCTAATTTTTTTTTATTTTAGTAGAGACAGGGTTTCACCGTGTTGCCCAGGCTGGTCGCAAACTCCTGAGCTCAGGCAATCCGCCCGTCTTGGCCTGCCAAAGTGCTGGGATTACACGTGTGAGCCGCCGCACACGGCTAATAAATTCTTCTAGTTAGTTACACTAAGAGATGTAAGTTATGAAGCCTAAGAAAGTGGCAGAATTCATATCAGCTATGTGCTTTACTGCTAGTTTATGGACTCAGCTATGCTTCTCTGTGATTTTGCCCCTTATGTTTGCAAATAAGCAGGCACAAGAATGCAAACACACACACACAGAGAGGCACACACACACATGCACGCACATCTTTGCAAATATTATGCACTCATCGGCAAGGTCTACTTACTCATAGGACTTCTTTTAAGCATCCCCTGCCCCTCCTCAGCACACATCAAAGCTGTAGAAAATGGTTTTTATTGTAGGCTACCAGCCAGTTAGAAAAACCTTTCAGGAATAAAGCAGGTATAAAGCTGGCTTCTGACTCAGAAAATACAAACACTCAGCAAACCAAACAGCACGTCTGGGCTTCCTGGGGTTTTGCAGTTTAATCACTGTTCTCAATTTTGCTCACAATCTCTTCTCTTTCAACATTAAAAATAAATCCTTTCTTGAACTTTTGCCCTCTGAAGTTTTGATCTGGGAGTTTTTTGTGTTTTTTTTTTTCGTTTCGCTTATTTTCATTCTTTCAAAATAACTATAATACCCACAGGCAGTCTCTGTACTGACATTAGGCAGGCTTGGAATAAATGCCACTCCTTGGCCCTCTCTAGTGTCCATCCCTGCCTCTCCTAAGCACATCCATACAAGGCCGGTGTACTTGGACCCTGTGCTGAATAGGGATACTTCATTTTCCCTTATCTTCTCTCTAAAAATAATCTTAAATAAAAGACCAAGAGGAAAGATGTCCAAATGAGAGTCAAGCACAAACGCATTGGCAATGGACTAAATCAGAAGTCAGTGGGAAGATTTCGGCAGAAAAATCTCTCTAGTAGCAGAAAAAAATACGTGATTTTTAAAATTACGATGGGAAAAGATGAAAATGGTCAGCGATTCCATACTTATTACCTAAACTCCTTGGGCTGGGTTTTCTTGCTGAGCCAGCCCTTTAGGAGACGAGGTGAGAATGCAACCTCTTCCTGCACTCCAAAGCTCCACCTGGAGCCTGTCCTGTCTTCATCATTCGTTGTTCAAGATGACTCTGCACGTTCCATGTGCTCTGTCACATGGTAGCATCATACTGAAGCATACGAGCCTGGCATAATTATTTTGACAAAATCTAAAATAATAAGAGATTAATTTCAGGCAAAGGAAAGTTTGCCTTCCAAAGGGAACCCCAGAATCATACTAGGAGAAAAGTTGATTTTTCATGTTTGCTGGTGTTACTATTTTCATCACTTACCAAAAAAAAAAAAAAAAAAAAAATTTGTAATATAAATGTCCATCCACCATCTGAATTACCCTAGGATTCCAAAGTCCTTTCCTTTTCACTTCTGTTCTTCCCAACTAACACACACACACACACACACACACACACATTCTTGCACATGCCTATACATACATACACTCCTATATAGACTCATAAGCACACCCTCTTCTCATGGCATAATTTCTCAAAAAGAAAATTTCTTGCAAGTATACATTTTATTGATTGATTGATTGAGACACTGTCTGGCTCTGTCGACCAGGATGGAGTGCAATGGCACAATCTCGGCTCACTGTAGCCTCTGCCTTCCAGGCTCAAACCATCCTCCCACCTCAGCCTCCCAAGAAATACACATTTTTAAATCTACACTTAATCTTTCTTTTTCTCTCCCTTAAAATTACAATGGCTGGCCATCATACTGTGATCATTAGACAGTATTAGAGTTGCATTCTAGAATTAATATATAATTAATGCTATTCTATTTCAAATTTCTCAAATTCTTATTTTTCAAAAATGAAATGAATTTGATTTCAGTTCCGTACATTATTAAGAATGCTATATACGGGCGGACCACTTGAGGTCAGGAGTTTGAGACCCGCCTGGCCAACATGCTGAAAGCCCATCTCTACTAAAAATACAAAAATTAGCCAAAGGCGGTGGTGGGAGCCTGTAATCCCAGCTACTTGGGAGGCTGAGGCAGGATAATTGCTTGAACCTGGGAGGAGGAGGTTGCAGTGAGCCAAGATCATGACACTGTATCCCAGCCTGGGCGACAGAGCGAGACTCTTGTCTCAAATAAATAAATAGATAAATAAATAAATGCCATGGAATGTTCTCTGTGAAAGATCCACTTACATTTGTTCTTTACTTTTTGTCATTTGAAAATGAGAAAACTACTCCATTGGTGTTTTTTGTTGGTGAAAGTACCAGCAGAGGCCACATGCAGTGGTTCACATCTGTAATCCCAGCACTTTGGGAAGCTAAGGCAAGATTGAGCCCAGAAGTTTGAAACTAGCGTGGGCAAAATAGCGAGACCCTGTCTCTACAACAACAACAAAATAGTCAGGTACCATGGCTCGTGCCTGTAGTCCTGGCTACTTGGGAGGCTGAGGAAGGAGGCTCACTTGAGACCAGGAGTTAGAGGCTGCAGGGAACTATTATCATATCACTGCCCTCAATCCTGGGAGAATCAGATGTCCTTCTGGTAGATATGAAAGGAGTAGAATATTTAGACCAGACTTTTAAGTTCATTATTACATGAAAATTATCTCTGCATAACAAATTTTAAAAAACAGGAAGAGATTAGTTCCTATTTCTGCCTCACATGTTGTATCATCAATGAGCCCCATCCAAGAGAATAAAAATTTTGCATTTTGTTTTTAAATTATACTGTCAGAGCCATTTTTCTTTTACCTGTGAAATAATTTTTACAAGGATCAATACTTCCAGCTATGTCCCTATTTCTTGGAGACCTTCCTAGAGGCCAATGAGTTCACAGTTAGTGCATTAATCACAGTAAATAAAATAAACTCCCTCTGAAAACCACAATTTACAACTTTAAGTGAACAAACACCGACTTCTCTGGCAAACATCTCATAACAAACATTTGCATCCTCAAGTCCAAGGCAACAATTCTTAGAATTATATTTTTAATATGACACTATAGGAAAACTCATTGCTCTTTTTAATACAGACTCAACTTTTTGGCAATGAGATACAAGTTCAGATTTAACAAAGTTCTCTGTCTTTCCCTTCTGGATCTAAACAAAGGCACTTTCAAAACAGTTACATCTATAACTTATTTTCTCAAGATTTACATTTTTAAAAGCATTGAAGTTGCTCATTTTTCATTTTTTAGTTTATATAGCATATGAGTACAGTTTACAAAATACGATATGTGATTTTAACTTTAACAAACAATAAAAATATACTAAGGATATAATTATTTCCATGACACCAATAAAAACATAAGTAGGTATTATTCTGCTCAGACCTGTCACTTTGACTGCTTCTCTGTCACCGTGCTTACCCCAGTATTGCTGAACACTAGTCTTCTAGATCTTCCCTTGACTTGGAGGTCATATTGAATGCCACTTGTAAATACTGGCTACAGTATTTATAAGTATAAGCCTCATAGAATTTTTCAGAGTAAGTAAGAGCAACACAAAATAATCTTGTGAAGCATGAGGTGCTTTTTCTTGAGAACACACCCTGGCAGCTGTTAAAGAGAACTACATATGGTAGCATTTATTTTTGATCTACTTTTCATCTACTTATTTACTGTTCTTGGAAATCGATATAGATTAGACAGGATTTTTCTTCTCGAAAACTGAATGTGTAAAAGTGTTAGATCCCTGGAAAGACTTTAAAAATTATGGTAAATTGATTTAATACATTTCTTAAGAAAAATGCAAAATTAATAGATATTAAAACCAGAATTCCTTTATAAAATGATCATTATGATTAACCAACTTGAAAGATCATAAAACATTTTTTTCTTTACATAGCAGAAATGAAAACCAAAACAAGTTATGGACTTAGGGTGATAATGATGTGTCAATATAGTTCATTAATTATAACACATGTACCACTCTGGTTAGAGATGTTGATAATAAGGAGATGGGGGGCATATGTGGAGACAGAAGGTTTATGAGAAATCTCTGTACCTTCCTCTCAATTTTGCTTTGAACTCAAAACTTCTCTAAAGGATAAGATCTATTTTTAAAAATTGTCTTTTGGCCGATTTGTCCAACAACATCTCTAGCAGGTTTTACAAAATGTTTACTTTATTTAAAATTAAGTTTCAGTCTATTAGGCAATTTTGTCAATGTGATTAACTCCTAGGTTGGTATAACAGTCCAAAAAGTCAGGTGTGAGGAAAATATCCCTTGGATTTTTTAAAATTTAATTTAAAGTTCTGGGACATGCGGGTTTGTTACAAAGGTAAACGTGTGCCATGGTGGTTTGCTGCACTTATCAACCCATCACCTAGGTATTAAGCCTCACATGCATTAGCTATTTATTCTGATGCTCTCCCTGCCCCCACCCCCCGACAGTCCCCAGTGTGTGTTGTTCCCCCTCGTTATGTCCACATGTTCCCATTGCTCAACTCCCACTTTTAGTGAGAATATGCAATGTTTGGTTTTCTGTTTCTGTGTTAGTTTGCTGAGGACAACGGCTTCCAGCCCCATCCATATTCCTGCAAAGGACACTATCTTGTTCCTTTCTATGGCTGTGTAGTATTCCATGGTGTATATGTGCCACACTTTCTTTATCCAGTCTATCATTGATGGGCATTTAGGTTGAGTCCATGTCTTTGTGTAAATAAATATACGAAATACATATATGAAAACTAGATTAACAATAAATGCTACCATACTTAGCTCTTTTTAACAGCGTTAGGATGTGTTATCAAGAAAAAGCAACTCATGCTTCACAAGATTATTTTGTGTTGCTCTTCCTTTCTCTGAAAAATTCTATGAGGCTTATAGGCTTATACTTGTAAATACTGTAGCCAGAATGGGAATTAAGCCTTCAATATGACCTCCAAAGTCAAGAGAAGATCTAGAGGACTAGTGTACAGGAATACTGGGGTAAGCATGGTGACCGAGAAGCAGTCAAAGTGACAGATCTGAGTGGAATAATACATACTTATGTTTTTACCTAGTGTCATGGAAATAATTTATTATATCCTGAGTATATATATATATATTTTTTTGAAAGAAAGGAAAAGAGAGGAAAGAAAGTGAGAGTGAAAGAAAGAAAAAAAAAGAATGTACGAGAGAAAGAAAGAGGAAGAAAAAGAGGGAGAGAGAACAGGATTCTTGTTCTACTGCCCAGGCTAGTATATATTTTTTTTTATCATTTGTTAAAGTTTAAAAAGTTTGTGAATAGTGCTGCAATGAAC